>JBCJKH010076423.1:0-40593 GCA_039877255.1 Loriculus beryllinus | reverse complement strand
TGGTGCAAAGCTAGTGGGTTATGAATGTGTTCAAATGATCCCATGTCCCTGCTTTTTTTTTTTTTTTTTTTTTTTTTGACAAATCCGGAGCACATGCTGCAGTGTTCATGGCAACTGGCAGCCTGTCCATGCCATCAGCCATCACAACCAGTATGGAAATGTTCCTGGCACACCAGGACACATGGGTGCTCTTGCATGGTGGAGAGGTTTGTGAAGAGCATTGCATTGAGGATAGACTGATGTCTCTAATTCACTACCTTAACAAAAGCCTCTGAAAAGCAATGAGGCAGAATGCCATTGCATTGCCAGGCATGGCACAGCACCAGTTCCACAGCTCCACTTCCCAGGTGCTGTCTTCAATGGTGCCATATAGGAACAGTGACCCCAGAAGTGGCCTTTCCCTGTGAGACACTGTGGTGGAGATAAACACCAAGTCTTTGTGTTGGGGATGGCTATCATGAATGGCAGATGGTGCAAGAGGAAGCATAGCCAGCAGGATCAGCCAGTGTTTTTCCTAGATGATGATGAATCAAAGCCATAAAGCTGCTGGCTCCTGCCTTGCATAGTGTCCAGTCCAGGAGAAAAGAGAGGCCTGGTGGCAGAGGGCTGGGCCACAAATGTGGTTAAGATCCCCAGCAGAGGAAGAGCCTTGAAAGCAGGAAAGTGGAGTTCTGGAAGACGTGCTGAACTCACTCTAGACTGGGTGGGGCAGAAGACCAAAACATGAATCAGCTACAGAGCACTGAAACGAGGCTAATCTTGGTCATTTGGAGTTGGCTGCCACTGACTTGCCTTGTTGCCAGTGAGTTCAACACAAGCTGGAGAGCATAAACCTGACAAAGAGCTTGCTGAAGTTGATTAAATCACAACGCTGTTTCTGCCTGAAACCCTTCCTACACCCCTTTCTGAAGTGGCTTTTGCAGCAGTACATTAGCATCCTGGAGCATCAACCAGACATCTTCTCATTCTTTGTGCAATGGACAGCAATGGAGCGCTTGGTTAGCACACAGGAAGATGGACTGTTATATTGATCATTGCTTCTGTACTGTGATCTCTTCTGTTTTGCCTTGCGGGATGTAAGAGCAAGAAAGCCTGGAGGAATGAACCATTGCTGAGGAGAAACAAAACTACCAAGGGCTTCTCTGGCTCTCTCACTGTTCCATGGGAACCAGGAACGATGAGTCAAGAGATGTAACAGTCCGCCTGCTCATGAGACTGTGGGATACTTGATGCCTCTGAAAAAAACAGTGTTGTAGGGAGTCTCTGGCCATACTCTGGAGCAATACCTTGAGCCTAACATAGGACACAAGAGACCTCTCTGTGATAGGGACAGGATACCCCAGTTATGCTAGCATATCTCCCAGCATCCTTGGCCTTCAGACAGATCAGCCATGACTGCAAGGTTCTTCAAGTCTCTAGGTCTACCATGGAGGACACGGGTAGAGGTGGAGCAGAAGCCCCATGTTCCTAGCCTGCACCAGCAACCAGTGGAGAAGTATCCAGGAGGCACAGCTAGCTCAATCCACACAAGCCAGGTAACTCTGCCTGGCTGCTAATGGGAACGTGGAGAACATCAAGGAACAAGGTCTCCCTACAGGTCCTCTCCTATTGCTCCACAGGGGCTGACCTAAGCCTCTCACTCAAACTTACCAGCTCTACCTCATTTTTCTTCGTGTAGATGAGTTGAGTTACTCAAGGGTCCAGATGTGTGAGACGCTCTTCCAGTGAGTTTCATAGGAAGGAGCACAGGCAAGGCCAGTCACATCCTGAATATGAGCAGAGAGTTTTATCATGGCTGGTGGTTACAAAAAGTGGGGGAAATATGGCACTGAGTCAGGAAACGTTGGGTTAGTATCCATCAGAAAATGGCAAATGCAAGCCAGTTTGCAGGGAGTGACAGAGAGGAATAGAGATTTGGGGTGGAGGGCTTGTGGGAGTCTAGGCTAGATGCAGGGTATTCCAGCAGAGGGGTTAGCAAAGCAACCAAGAGATCTCATGGTAGGAAATCTTTGAAACAACAGCAAATCTTCCAAAACAATATGACAGGGTCATTTTATACTGGGTTAAAGATCTGGTACTTGTGGCCCTACTGTTTAGCTCTGTCCCTAAAACTCAAATTACTGTGCTGTTTGATGATGATGGCTTTAGGTTCTTTGAAAATCTCACATATATTCTGCAGCATAATTGGTCTAAAATAGGTTTTCCTCATTCTTCTAATGCCAGCATAAGGGCCAGACCTCCTAGGTGTTTTAAACTGCTTGTTTACACTGCTTCAAGTGAGATAGAGTCAGGCCGCTGGATGTAGTGGTGCCTTTCACCACATTTTTCCTTTAGTCTTTTTTTCTGTCTTTACTTCCTCATCTCTGACAGGGGAAGCACTGTTTTTTCCATGCTCCTTGTTTCTGATTAAAGCAGACATAGAAAAAGTGACAATTAGGAAATAAAGAACCTACAGTATCTGCTTTGGAAGGGAGAGTACATCCCACTGCTGAGCAGCACCGAGTCAAACTAGTGACTGCCTGTCTGGATCAGATGGAGATATTGCTGCCTTCTATTCTTGGAATTGCCTGAGATAGTGTGGTACACTGCTGCTCTACAGACCAAAAAATAATATTAACATTAGTGTTGAGCAGTATGCATTTATAGTAGTCCTACAAGGAGCAAGGAGTTGGACTCAGTGATACTTATGGGTCCCTTCCAACTTGAGTTATGTTATGATTCTATCATTTCAGGATGCTCAATTGCAGTTTGGAAAATAATGCTGATTAGAAGCAAATGGCAAGGCCAAATGACTTATCATTTGGGAGATCAAGTAACCATCTGGGGCAGAGTTGCAGATACAAACTTTGGTCTTCCCAGATTATTTTCCTCTGCCAAAATGATTAAAGGTTGCTAAGCAGAGTCAGTGTACTTCCCCCAAACTCAAAGAAAGTAACAAAAGTGAATGAGTTCAGTGCAGAAGAACTGAACTTTTATCAAGCCTAAATATATATAATAATTGGTAATGATGATTTCTGTTCCTTAAAGCATGCCAGGCACCTGAAACATCTAATGAAAGCCAAGATACTTTATGTTGTTTATAGTGCAGAAGTCTTATGGATCAGCCAAGGTGGATGTGCAACCCCTTCTCCAGGTCTTGTTTGGCCCTTGTTCAGTGTCCAGGGCTCATGCCAACTGCTGCCTCAAGCGCCCTTTTCCGTCCCTTCCAATGCCAGGGAAAATGAAACCCAATCTCAGACTGTCTTCCTCCACTGCAAATGATAAAACAGAAAACCTTACCAAAGCACAACCTTATGAAAGGGAAGGCAGACAAAGAGAACAAGAGGAGAGAGAAAATAACATCCTAAATTATGAAACAAGACTCAGTTTCTCGAGGAACTCACCCAATAACCTCTTCAACCTTACATTTACAACGCAGCAACGAGCCCCTTCCTGTCAATGTATCACCTTCACCTTTTGTGTATCTCCACTCTCTTGCCCAGGGGAGGATGCTAGGTCTGAAGGTCCCCCTGGAGCTCTTGCTCTCTGCTAGTCTCTTCTGTCCCTCCTGGTCACCTCTCTCATCTCCACAGAATATCCTGTGGTGCCTCCACAGGACTACAAGCCTATAGAGGACCCCAAAACCAGAATTTACCATGAATGGGAGTATTTCCCAAATAGGGTTTTGGGACTATGGTAGAGTGATCAAAGCAGTCAGGAACTGCACATGGAGGTGACATGGCAAAGTAGATGATGGAGGGCCCAGGATAAAGGATGAGGACCTGAAGTCATCCCGTCATGTCTCATCAGGGACACATAAAGGAGTCTGAGGTGCACAGCAGAAAACTACCAGTAGCACAGGTACCATCAGCACTTGCTGGAAGTTCACCCGCCTGCCCAGGTGAGGACTAGCCAGCAGTGGAGATGTTGAGAAACATGGGGCTGGTGCTCACTCCTCTGATGCAGCCAGCTGCGTGCAGTTCATCTCTCCAGATTTCCTAGTACTTGTTCTCTTGTTCTGGGAAGAGCAGAGAGCTGCAAGAGGCCCATCTCGCGGGGATGCTTAGAGAAAGGAAAGTCCATTGTGTGAAAGAATTTTGGTATTTCAGGGTTTGTTTTCCTTCTGACACAGAACAAAACACCACCATGTCAAAACTCTCTGTAAGGCAAAACAGAACCAAAAAAATTCCCCCAAAAGCAACAAACAGTGGCGTTTAGTTTGGACATGGTCTGTGGAAGTATTTTTCTTTTCTTTTTGGGTTTTCAGTCATCAGGATACCAACTACTGCAGCTATTTCAGGAAAAGAAAAAAAAAAGGAAAACAAAATCCTTGCCAGAATAGAGAAGGGGAGCCTCTTCCTTCACCAAGATCCAGCCCTGCCTTCAGTGGGTTTTCTGTGTGGTGGCACCAGGATCAAAGTGGTTCCCTTCCTTCTGTCTGAGAAGGGAAGCATAGCTGCAAAGGACCCTCCAAATCTTAAGTGGGAAAATAAGGGAATGGGCATTGCAGTGACCATAGAAGGCATCAGCAAAGTTGTTTTGCTCTGGCTTTCCATGAACAGAAGGACTCCTACAAAGCTTTGGGTTCGACCCTGCAAATGTCTTTCATGTCAAGAGCCTCTGGCCCAATTCTCTGGCCCAGTCTCCCAGCCTCCCTGATGGTCCTGGATGGGCTTGTCTCTCCTTAATGCTTTCACCCCCTGGGAAGGTGGTATTTTGTAGGTACTGCTGCTTGGATGAGTTTCCCCAGTGGGGCAATCCAGGGTGCCGATGCCTTCAGTGGCAGCAAAAAAGCAGCTCACCACCACGTCCCTCTGCGAGTGTTTTTTAAGCGCTTGGCATGGCGCCTGGCCGCCTTTTACTGCTGCCTTTTCATTTGCGTTAATTCACTGCGTTTCCTTTCTTGCTCCTTGCAAGGAACAGAGGGAGACCTTGTTCCAGCAGACTGGCCCCATCCGCTCCACCCGGCTCTGCTGGAGCGAGGATTGGAAAAGAGGGATGGAGGCAAAGGGGTATCTCCCACCCCTCCGGGGCCCCGTGTGCCGCCTGCGTGCTGCTTCCCAGCAAATACGGTAAGCGTTCAGCCTAAAAATGTAAGTCTGATCTCATGACACAGGGTGGCCCTGCATTCCTCACCTCTGACATAACCCGCTGGGAGTGTGCTCCGCAGAAAAACACAAACAAGATGTACTGGTGGGCTGGCCGTGAGGGCCAGGCGGATGGCAGATGTGCTCCAGAGCCCCGGCGCAGCCCCCCGGGTGCCGCAGCCCTGCTCCAGCACAGCTTGTACCCTCCTGGCACGGGTGAAACCGCAGCCTGTGCTGTGAGGACAGAGCCGTCCATTGCTTCTTATATCAGGCAATGCACGGGTGTGTGCCCCCAGCCTCCCCTCTCCCAGCCCTCTGCCCTAGGCGGAGGGGGGGGGGGGGGGGGGGGGTAGGAGGGTAACTTACTGTGGTTCAGTATCATCCAGGGAGGCAACAGAGCTCTCCTAGGATTTTGATTGGTGAATGCCTGAGAGCGGTTTTTAAGGACTTGTGCTTTTGCAGTTAGTTGGTGGTTGCTATTTTTTGCCTCATGTTCGTTTCTGCATCTCAGTCTCCCTGGGGCAGGCTCTGCTCTGGGTTTGCCATGACCATGGCTGGTGCAATTGCTCCACTGGCCTCCCATCCCCGGTAGACTTCCACTGTTACCAGGAGCTCCACTGTGAAGCCAACAGCCCTGTGTGTTCTGAGTGCATCATGCCCAGTGCCCTACAGAGCTTGTCACTCAAAGCCTTGGGTTTCACAGGGCCCTTGATGCCTCCTTGTACCCCAACAGGGCACGGGGATTAAACGATTAAATGATCACATGGAGAATCAGGGCAGGGTAGTGATGTGAGTCCCATTGCTGTAAGCACAAAGCTGACTTTCCTCCCAGCCAAACTCCCCTGCAAGTACAGCCTTGTCTTGAGCAGGGGAGAGATCCTGCTCAGCACGGAGCTGACCTCCCATCTCACCCAGCCACATCACACCACTTGTTTACTGACGTTTGCAGATGCCCTAAACCCTGACAACGACCTATTTTCCCTTCTGTTGCGCAAAGCTTCTTTCCTAGAAAGAGGCTTTGTAACGCTCAGTCTGACCAGCCCAGCTCTCCTCCATGTATGTAAAAGGAGACTTCAAATGACTGGCAGCTTAACTCAAACACACCCAAAACCCACACACTGATGAATTGGAAGACTCGGTCAGATGCTACCTGAAACCATCATGTGAGACTGCCAGCCTGGTTTGCAGAGGAATCAGATGGCCAATGTCAGCTTTCACATCCACTCCTCAAATTTACTTTTTCTTATTAGTGCTTTTCATCTGTCTGCTCCTGTTCCAGCAATCAAGAAAGCTAGGAGAAAGCTTTTCTCCAGACATTTCTCCTCTATTTCTGTTGTTACCTTTGTGTGGCAATGAAAACATCTGATTATATTTTTTTTTAAAAAGGGAATTTTGGAAAAAAAAATAAAATCTCCTCATTCCTCTGCCATACTTCCAAGTTTTCAGGATTACTGCTCCTCTGGCAGAGGATGGTTTGCAGGGTGAAACAAGACAAACAATGGTAACAAGAGAAACAGTGGTTCACATTTGCTTGTTCGGAGCACACAATGCTTGATCCCAAGCAGGAGAACACTTTTGCTCATTGTTCAAGCTTCTCTTCAGGCACCCCTTCACCTTGGCTATCTCTATCCTTTCCTTAGGATGTGCCCTGGCCGTGTTCAAGATGTTGGTAGCAGTGTTATCTCCTCCTCCCACAGTGATGGTTTCATTCAGCTCCTAATTCTTCTCCACCTCTAACTTACAGCCCAGCTTTTTAAGTTAACTCAAAAGTCTGTACTGGTTTATTTTACTGTGCCAGGCTGTAACTTGAAGTTACAGACATAAATTCAGACTAACAAATTCCCTTTGGCCACCTGAGAGCACAGGTTAGAGATTAATCTGACAGCAGCAGATGGTCTAGGTTGCATGCTTGCTGCTTGTCCACAGCTGTCCCCTTGGTACCTGCAGCCTGGCTTGGTACCTAGCTGTACTCTTGCCTGGACAGACAAGCTGCTCTAAATGAGAATAGAAATGCTCAAGAAACCCGACGTGCTGTGGACAGGGTCTGTTTGTGAAGCAGCTAATGAGCCCACCAACAGCTACACTAAGAGCAAACCTTGGAAGGGTCACCAAGATAGGGTGACTTCCCTCTGGCCGAGCAAAGTACTTTTTTGCATAGGGACTCAGGTATTGTGCCTGGGTCCTAGTGGCAGGACACAAAACTGCTTTGAGTATCCACCAGTTTTCCTCCCTAAAATTCTTTCCTGAAAAGTAACATGACATCTCTGTCAACTACATAAACCCTGCCTGGAAAGCATAAGGAATAAAGAGCCTTTGACTAAAGCTATTATCTGAGCTTTCGTAGCTCTGCAAATAATTTTCCCCAGTTTGCAGGCAAGTGAATGTGACATGAGGTTGAGGTGATATGAACTACAAGTGGTCTTTAAGAGGTCATGGTATTTTATTTTTTGCCTGCTTCTGAATGTGCATAGAATGCAAACAAGTAAGGAGCCGGCTGATGGGCTGGTGTCTGTGCTTGGTTATACAGGGATTATTTGGCACCTGGGATTTTTAATTGCATGACATTGTTAGGGATAGCAGTCACTGCGTATCTTTGGGGATCTTGGCTATGACCCGAATCCAGCCCCTGAGCCTCTTGGAATGGACTGCTTTAGTGTCCCCATCATGTGCTGAAAACAGCCAGTCAGCTGTGTCAGTCCCAGCAGCCTATCTACAGAGACAGAAATTAAAAAGTTAGGTGCTGTAACAGACAAGGGCTGGGATGTTGTCAGGTATCTTTAACACTGAGACAGCACTGACATGTTTCCAGTTCCATTAATTTTCTCCATTTTAAAGCTGAAACCCATGAAATCAGCAAGTAGGGGAACACCAGTGTTAGGATCAAAAAATAAAAAAAAAAATAACAAAACAAAAGAAAAGAAAAAAGCCTTCTTTTGAGCACCCAAAAGGCACAGGAACCACAGGGTAATAAAGCATGTTACCTGCGTTATTATTTTGCTGTAATTCTGTGCACAGCTACAGAATGTATAGCCTGCTCCTGGAAGCGCTCTTTCTATTGTTGCATCTATGGGTTTAGATTTAAGGTCAAATTACCTAATTTAAAAATTGAGGAGTATCATCTGATCTTCAGAATGGCACTGGAAGGTCACATATTTCATTGCTGTCTTGTTTTCTGTGAAACTGCAGCCCGCTGCTTCCCAAGGCTGAGGATCCAGCCACTTTGGATCTCACTTAGGAGATGTCATGGACTTGCTGCCATCCACAGGTTTCTCTGGTGAGAAATCATCCAGCAAGCTGCTGGTCCTCATACCTTTTGTATTTGGAAGTCTGTTCAGCTTTACCAGAGGGCAGGATACCAGGACAGCATTATGAACCCAGGATGAAAGTAGTGGCACTGCAAAGGTCTGCCTTTTATAATTTTTCACTCTGATTTCCTCTTTCTGTACCAAAATGTGCCAACAATTGTTTGGGGTTTTTTTCTCCACAAGCTTTTTAGAGCCTGCCACAGCACACATGAGAATCAGTAAGGTTTGTTCTATTAGTTGATCTGAGAAAGGACTGATGTGGATTGCAATTTTCAAGATCTGCAAGGAGAATTGCATGGGTGGTATCATTATGTTCAAATAGTAATTTGGTTTCTAAGCCTCTTGCAGAGTGTTAAAATGCTACCCTGACCATTGGAAGACATGGCATGTATGACATGGAGGAGGAGACTTGGAGACAGCAACCCTGACACCCTCAGCTTTGTTGTGCCAGATATATAATGTAGGAAGCTGGAAAACCTCAGGTAATCACTTGAACCACATTCAAACCACTTACTATGGAGTATGATAAAGCCCTAAACATGCACGGGGCTGGAGGGACATTGCAAGCATTATCATCCAGAATAGCAATGGACCTGGCATGCTCTGCAGCTCATGGGGAACTGCAGGACCCTGTTCAAACAAACTAGATGGTGCTTTTATTTCTTCCCACTGATGGTGTACAGAACTAGGGATCTGGCAGCCCTGGAAATGCAAAATCCTAAAGTAATCATGGTTTTCAGGGTAATAGTAGGTACTGAAGTCTGTAACTGAAGTTACATAGTCAGCAGTCTGAGGAGAGCCCTTGGTTTTGTAGTGCTGTATCTGGTGGGCAAATTTTTCCCAGGCCTACACCATGACCAGTTCTCCCTGATGTTTGAGAAAAACTGCAAACAAAAAAGCTTCATAGTGCAATAACCTAAGCCATTTGCTACAAAATAAGGCAATTAAGGACCGGAAACTCTTCCAAAGTGCTACAAAGACATGACTCTGTTGTTCGTTTTGTCTGGACCTGAGCCCAGGGCCCATGACTAGACCTGCCGTATCCCCACACCTTCAAAGCCGGAGCCTGGGCTGTGTTTGTGTTCTCCTATCGCAGGGTGAGAGCTTTCCTGGAGCCACTGAAAGAGCCTGAACACTTTCTTCTGTAATCTGTCGTGACTGTCAGGATGCCAAGAGACATGCCAGACCTAGACCCTGGGCCAAAATAGCTATGTAGACATGCCCAGAAAGGAGAGCTGGCACAAGGTGTTGTATAAAGTGAGATATGTGAAGCTGAAGGCAAATATTTTGGTAATCTCATAGGTAGCTTAGGCTTGGCAGAGGGCAGGGCACGTCTGCTCATCAAGAAAAGAGGAGGCAAAACTTTATCAACTTGGAAAAGGGTTGGAGCCTGTTTTAGTGGGAGCTCAGGGGAGTTTCAAGGGGTTAAACAAAAATAATTGCCCCAGAAAGGTTGAGGTGAAGGGCTCCGTGGTGTCCCAGTGAGGCTACAAGCACCTTTTCAAAATAGGTTTTTCCAGGAGAAAAGATCCAATTCCTGATAATGAATCATTATAGTTACCATTTCATGGTAAGGTTCAGAAGTGACTGGAGGAAGGACCATACACTTTGCTCAGTGTTTATGCAGGGAGAGCTTCCACGTGTCTCTTCACCTCCCTGTTGACCTAGAAAGTTCAGCCTCCAAGGATGGGAGAGGAAAATCTAGTCCCCACAAGTGAGGTAGCTACAGCACAGAGTCAGTGAGGCAGACCATGCACACAGTGCACTGAAGTATTGCACCCAATTAGCTTCTGCAAGTTGGGGATATATATGCCCGAAGAGGTTGTTACCGTCACAGCCATCCAGTTCCCTGCTGAACGTTTTTTGATCAAAGTCTTTCCAAGCTGATCTATTTTCAGCCCAACCCACTCAATACCTTGATTGCTACACAGCTCTTTTAGCTGCTCTTAGGTAAACATGCTGTCGCTCCTTGGCATTTTGCCTTGCTAAGCCAAAAATACAAGTGGCACAGAAAATGAGAGAAGCTGTTCTCCTTCGCCAGGAAAAATTATGTTATTTCTGAAATAAACTGTTTTTAATAACACCTCACTGGCCATGCACGTATACACTTATGTATAAATATACTTGAACTGGAGGTCCAGCTGTTGGCACCATCTGCCTACATGGAGACAGAAACAGAGAGACAATTATGTACCTATAAACCCAGATGCATCTTCAGTCCAGTCTGTATCTGAATGCAGAGGTTTGGTGATGCTGAGATATCAGGGTCTGACTCCCATTAAAATAGGTCCACATGTACTCAACTCAAACCTGTGGGTTATGGTCTGTTCTGGAGAGCTCATCTGCTGTGGCTGTCCTTAGGGAGGGTGACCATCATAATGCTCATGCTGGGAAGTGCTTTGCATCATATGGTGGAGCAGGAGGTATGGAACAGGTACTCTGGGGACCCATCTGTGCTAAAAGCCATACCTGGTGACTGTGTACACCAGATTGGCTTTGCCCATTCTTGGTTCTCTGTGGGCTGACATGGCCCCACATGAGATGAAGGAAGCACAGGAAGCGCTTCACAGATCCACTCTCAGTCAGCATCCCTGGAGCTAAGCCAGAGCAGGATTCAGCAGATCAAAATCAGAGATCAATCCATGGCAGACCTTATTTTTGCAGAATGACAAAATAAGGTCTGCCATGGGTTGAGAAGATCCACTGGCCAGACCTTAAAGTCATGTTTTCAGTTTTCCCTCTAGTAAGTAAGCACATAGAAGTCAACAATAGATGAAGCATCACATGGAGTTGCAGAGGTCAGCACAGACTTCAGAAACCCTATGAGTCTGAAAAAGAAATAATTTGGAAAGGTGAGCATCTGGGAGATTATTCTGACATATTGAGGAAGAAAGCAATACATACTGGCGTGTGCTGTCTTCTCTGCAATATGCATCTGAAAGTTTTGGTCTTGTGGAAGAGGACAGAGATGGACAGATAACAAAACAAGCTGACAGCTCCTGGGTAGGAAAGTTTTTTGTGTTTTTTCTTTGGTTGGAGACTAGAGAATACAGGCAAAAAGGTGTTAAACTGCAAATATAATTGGCAGGAGTAAAGCAGACAAATGTAAAACAAAATCAGTTTTTATGTAGCAAGTGCAGATTGAGGCAATGTGATAGAGAAGGACAGCTTCTTCAGGAGTTTATGTAGTACTGTAGGGACTCTGGGGTGACAAAGGATTCGGGTGCATGCTGCAGTAATGGACTGTTATGTGTGATGGAAGACAGAAGGGAGGAAAGGAGCAGAGGACACGTATTAATAAAAATAGCATATTCCATTTAAGCTTTATTGGTAGCTCAGAGCCAGGGAGCCTTTCATGCCTTTGCATTTTTGAGCTAACATTACCCAAGAGTGTGTAGTGGCAGGGATCCACTATGAGGCATTGAAGTGGAGAATAGCTCCATCATCTAATATGCAGAAATGAAAATACTTTGGTTTACAGAGAATTAAGTCTGAGAAACCTGTGTGTAGTAGCAGAATAGCATTAGTGTTTCTAAAAACACAGCTGGTCATTTCTGAACATGCAATATCATGTATCAAAAATGAAATAATTCAGCTGAGATCTCAGTATGGTGGCTATGGATTAATTCAATGCTGAACGAAAAATTAATGGTTGCCTTGGGACCAGTGTTTACTAGCTAGTGACATTCAAAGGAAGGACAGCCCCATCCTGGTCATGGGGAGAGCAGTGACAGTGCAAAAAGGTAAAGTTATCATAGGGAGCAAAGAGCAGGTGATAAACTCACCCCAAAGGAGGGTCAGAAAGGGACTGGTTTCATCCTGGAGGTGAAGGGCTGAGTCAATAGGAGAGGGATGCAGAGGTAAGGTTGCTTCCATGCAGGGTGTTAATGAAAGAAGTACTGTGAAGCTCCTGTTAAAAACAGTGCTGGGAAGTTGGGCATGGTGAGTCACCAACATAACCTGAGAGCTGGAGGCCCCCCACAGGTTGAGGGTTAACAAACAAGCTAAATTTGAGAGCGGACTTCATTACACAGCTGAAGATTGCCTTCAAGGGTAGAGGATACAGGATACACTGCAGAGAAAAATGTGACAATAGCAGAGAGCTGGAAAGCTGAAGTGCAGTGAATTTACATTAGAAAGAAGGCAGGCTTTTTAACAGTGATGCTGACAAGTGATTAGGGCACACTTAAGAGCAGCTGTATATATTCCCCACACCAAGCTTTGTGTGCAGCTAGCAGGTACCTTTGCAGGCCATGGAGGAAAAGAGGCACCTTGGAAGCACCATAACTCACCTGATTAATTTTTGATATCCACTGGAAGATGGGATGCGTGTGTCCTGGCTTACATCAGCTGCTCCATCAGTATTTCAACAGATTTAGGTAGAAGAATGCAGAACCTTGTACTTCCAAATCAATGCTGCTCCCATGACAAATTGAACTTTCAGCCAGAAGATGGAATTCCCAAAGGGGTAAGTTATCTTTAATGGACTGTGAATGGTCAGAGGTTGCGATTTCCATGGCTCCAGCCTGTGCATCTCATGCTGCATGAAACATGCTGTAGGTAATGCCAGGCAATTTACCTATGGACAGCTCTTCACGCTGAGCAAATATTTGTCTTATCATGATTTTAGTGTGCCCATCAGTGATAGCTAAATGTCAAGCACAAAATAAAGCAGTGCCACCTGGGAAATAAAGCAGTGCCACGCTCTGCCACATGTTGCTTGGGTAGCTCAAGGTTTTATCAGTATGTTGGGTACAAAGTTCAGCAGTGGGGCAACATAAAGAAATTCTCTGTTTCCAAAGGTGGTGTTTGAGAAGCATTCAGGACATTTGGACACAATGCAGTTCATAGAGTATTAGTATTGGGTATACTGCTCAATAATAATCACTGAGTCCAAGCCCCCAGCTTTACATCCTTTCTCCCTCTTGTTCCCAGCGTCTCTGTTGCTTCTGACACAGGTTTGCTCTCTGGTGTTTGAAGCCAAGTTTCTTGTGCAGTGACACAGTGTCTCCCATCCGGAAGGGGCTGCTGCAAGGAGCCGCAGCTCTGCAGGCCACTGCTACATTTGGAGTGACCGGGAGGTCACTCAAACAGAATAAAACAAAGGCAGTGATCACCCTGCAGTGCACAGCAGCCACGGAGCTGGGAGAGAAGGGGAACACAAGCGGTACATTTAAGACCCCACAGAGAGGGGCAAACACAAGAACTACATTTAAAACCTGCATTTTCTTCATAGTATGTTTCTTACGCTTTCTGTAAAATACCTTTTTTATAATCTTATTCTTTCCTCTTTTCCCTTCCGTTCCTTCCCTACCCTTTCCCTTGCCCTTCCCTCCCATCCCTTTACCCCTTCCCCTTCCCTCCCATTCCCTTGCCCCTTCTCCTTCCCTCCCATTCCCTTGCCCATTCCCCTTCCCTCCCATTCCCTTAACCCTTCTCCTTCCCTCCCATTCCCTTGCCCCTTCCCCTTCCCTCCCATTCCCTTGCCCTTTCCCCTTCCCTCCCATTCCCTTACACCTTCTCTTTCCCTTGCCCCTTTTCCTTCCTGTGTCCCTTCCCCTTTCCTTGCCCCTTCCTCTTTCCCTGGCTTTGCCCCTTTCCCTTTTCTCTGCCATCTCCTCTCTTCTTCTCTCTCCTCTGTCCCTTTCCTTATCTCTTCTCCTCCCCAGTCCCCTCCTATTTCTCTGTACCAAATGAAAAACAAGGACTGTGAGGATTCTCCCTCCATAGATGGAGAAGCTGGGACAGCAGTAGGGAGGGTTGACCTTGCAGCACAGAGAGAAGTGGCTGCCAGATCTGGTTTGATGGCAGTCAGTGTTACAGCACGAAGGGGGAGAGGCAGTTCTTGGGAAGAGACGGAGGGGGTGGGCAGTGAAGAACAACAAAATGGCAAAAAGAGCTTGAGAGAGATGCAGGCAGAGCTGAGATCCCTTATGCACCTGCCTCTATTGTGACTAGGTGCAACATCCCCATTTCTCAAGCAACTGTAGCTCTCCGGGGAGAGAAGGAAAATCCATGGAGATGATCTGGAACATACCCAAAATGAAGCCATATTCTGCTGGAAAGGTCTGTAAAACCACAGTGCCATAATGGGAACTAAGACCCTTCTGAAGGATCCTTGGGTTATACGCATATTGTGATGGAGCACATCCAAAGAAGAGCAAGGAAGCTGGTGAAGAGTCTGAAGCACAAGTCTTATAAGGAATGGTTGAGGGAACTGGGTTTGTTTAGACTGGAGAAAAGGAGGCTGAGGGCAGACCTTACCACTCTCTGCAACTGCCTAAAAGGAGGTTGTAGTGAGGTGGGGCTCCGTCTCTTCTCACATGAAACAGATGATAGGACAAGAGGCAATGGACTCAAGTTGTGCCAGGGGAGGTTTAGACTGGATATTAGGAAAAGTTTCTTTACTAAAATGATTATTAGAAGAGGTTGCTCAGTGAGGTGGTTGGTTCACCATCTCTGGTGGTATTTAAAAGATGTGTAGATGTGGCACTCAGGGACATGGTGTAGTGTTGGATTTCACAGTGTTTGGTTTATGTTTGGACTTGATGATCTTAAGTGTTTTTTCCGACCTAAATGGTTCTATGGTTTTGTGATTCTTTGATATTCAAAGTCTGGAGAAAGGTACTCCCTGTGGACTGAATTAATTCAGTTTTCACTTGCTACATTCTCTTCATTATGCTTAACATTGTTACAATGCTAAGGAACAAGAACAATGTTAAGTACAAGAACCCTGGTGAGCACATTGACTTGTCCTCATAGGATCAGTGAATAAATAGGTTGGAAGGGACCTCAAGAGGTCAAATCTTCTGCCCAGAGAAGCAAATCACTAGGCACTAGCTGTTAGGTAGGTTTCTCCCTCAATTGGCAAGAACTGCTGTATGCACATTCTTCTTATTAACAATTTGGATCTGCTGTTTCAGGCTCTACTCAGAGCTGTACAGACTCTGGCCCTGACACCTTGCAAGCTGTTCCACATTCTGCATGCTAGGGCGACTTTAGGACAGGACTATATCATGACCTGTTCTTGCATTAGTGACTCGTCACATGCCATGCCAGCCAGCCCAGCTGGGGGCTGGGGGCTTTCCCAACCTCACTGCCCCTTCCATGCTGCCCTGAAGCTCCCTCTCAGGGCTGATGATCACTCCTTTTCCCTCGACTCCTAACTCGAACTCCACATATTTCTCCTGCCTTGGGCTACATTCTCCTCAACTTCTGCTTTGGTTTAAAAATGGTTTAAAAATATTTCCAAGTGTATACAATGTGTTTGCAATATCCTTGGAGTCAGAATATTGTTTGTTGTTGCAGCCTCTGTCTACATGTTAGCTTCCTTGGCTTTCTTGTGCTTTCTCCCTGTGACATATTTTACCTTGGAAAGGGCTCTTTGTAACTACTCAAAATAAGGACAGGAAGAAAAGTCCTGGTGGGTTTTACTGTTGTTTTTTCTCCAAAGTATTTGGAAAGTTTTGTGGTGGTTGTTGCCTTTTAAAACTTTAATGGCAAATTTCAATACTGAAGCTTTCCATCCTGGTGGTGGAGATTTTGCCAGAGAAAGAAGTGGAAGGGAAGCCTGAAGGAGCAGTTCCATTTTGTTTTTCCAACTTCACTGCTTAAAGAAACCCTGACATTACCAGCATTTCACTTGACGAAAAACAATTTGCTAGTGAAGTGCAAGGTCTGTTTTACTTCAGAATAGGATGAATAAAAGCAAAGTGTTGCTACAACAGTGTGCTTACCTTCTCCACTACAGGCCAGAGGACACACTCCAGCCCAGAGGACAAGGAGCCACACACAGACCTGTTTCTTAGCAGTGGAGCAAGGTATGGCTTTAGGACCAGCAGCACTCTGAATTCAGGTGCATACTCCACATCTTCCTTCACTAAGTCTAATGAAGACTACACACTCCTAAGAAGGAAGCAGAACCACAACAGCAGAGAGAAGAAAGGGTTCAAGGCTTCCACTCCAAACTCCTCAACCCAAGGACCTCAGTCCTTGTTCTTGGGCTTGTGTGAGGATACTCTTTGCAATGTCTGATCCATCCCTGTGCTGTATATCAAAAGTCTTCCACCACTTTCAGCAGACTCAAGATTAGCTTGGTAGCACACTGCAATAAATACTCAGGAGACGTGCTGCAGCTGGCACTGAAACCCTGCCAAGAGCAGAGGGATGATTATGGACTTTGCTTGAGGGGCATGGAGTTCACTATGGCTCCAGCTTTTGAAATCCTAACTGTGCTCTTGCTGGGAGGTTACTTAGGCTGTGGTTTCACAGGACTATCATGAATCACAGCAAAAAGGGTGCCTAAAGTGATACCAGATGTCTATGGGAAGCAGCTGAACCCCTCTTCTAGCTAAGGGTGGAGAAGCACTGGATTCACCATGGGGAAGATCATGGATCTCCATCACCAGAGGTTTCTAAGGATAAGGAAGTTTCTGTCATCCGGAATGACACAGGCTAAGTCAGTACTACACGAGAACAGAAACTGAGTCCTGCCCAGTCCTGCCCCAACAGTCCAAAGGGTACTCAGGGTCTGCCTTGCTCTGGTGGCCATTTGGGACCTTGACAGGATTCAACAGCAGATGCATAGGTATCAAGGTCTGGGGAAGTGGCATCAGGGATCCTGAGATTACTCTAAACTGGCCCCTCTGGCCTCAGGGCACATTGACCTCAGCCAGACAGGGTGGTCAGCATTTGTCTGTCAGAAGCTGTGGAGCCTGACCCGTGGCTTTTAGAGAGATAATCTGGGCAAGATAACGCACACCAACAGCAACCTCAGCTGCTCCTGTCCAGCAAGAGATGGGAAACAGGAGGCAGCACAGGAGAAGCCCAGGAACCACAGTCAAGGGCAGCCTTAATAAACAGGGGCGTAGCTGGAGAAGCAGCGCCCTTGGATATGCAACTGTGTATAGTTCACAACTGCATTAGACAAGCCACACATTGCCTGACCCAAAGCCTTTTGGAACAAATAAGGAAACTTCCAGGAACAACCTGGAATGGGGTTCAGTCAGGGAGAAGGGCAAGAACAGTTGTGCAACCATCTGCCAAGTGTTTGTCTGGGAGAAAATAAGTGCCAGCAGTGCATGTTCCCTTCCCTGTTCTCATCCCCTCCTTCAGGGAAATCTGCCCCAAACATAAAATATGATAGGTTTGTATTGGGCCTTCTGGATGGAGATTCGACCTAGTGGCAAGGCAGCCAGCCCTGTGTGATGCCCGTGCTGGGAAGGCAGCATGTGGCTAGGTTCAGTTAAAATGTTTCACAGCAGTGAGACCAACAGAGACCACAGCAGTGAGACTGATGGGGGCCACAGGCACAAGAAGCAGGCTGACCTATTCGCAGACAAATTGGCCTTATAAATAAAATGAATGTGTGCAGGACAAACAGGGAGCCTGTCAACCGAGCAAGCCATGCTGGAGCACTGGGAAATATTTTATTGGGAAATAAAGTCTTAAATGCGATTCTCCATGCATGGATGGGGGCTGTGTGGCTTTTCATCAGCAAGCCCCAACTGCCTGCTCCTGCATATTGATTTGTGGCTGAATGAGAGCCTTCAATTCCCTTCGGTGGCTTTGGAGAGCATGATTGACACCCCACAGGACAGAATCTGACTTCAGCTCCTCTGGTGCCCAGAAACACAGCAGAGCTCAGGGCCATAGGGACATCACAGACAGGATTCACAGCCTGCCAGGCCAGGCTGCAAGAACCCTGGTGCTTCCCACACCTCCATCACACCATCTCCTCTCAACTGTTGCCATTAGCATGGGGTCAGAGGGGAAAAACATTCCCAGGCACTAGGGAGCTAGGTTTTTTCCTAGCTCCATCCTCATATCCTTCCCTCCTTGGTCAGAATCAGCAAAATAATAAATAAAAAAGCTGAATTCCCATATTTTCCGTTCAAGTTTATTCAACCTGTAAATGGATCAGCCCCTCCCAATCCTTCCTGAGGACGTGGGAAATGGGAGTGTTAAGCAGGGTCAGGTCCAACCTTCTGAAACCCCAACATAGACCAGAGGTGGGTGTAAAAGGCTTTGCTGACGCCTCCAACCCTAGCAGACATTTAGTGGCACTTGTACCAGTGCTAATTACATCTTAACATTTTCCCTCTGTATTTTGGTGTTTATTTTGGAAAAGCTCCTCCCTGGAGTCATTTTCTTCCTCACTTTTAAAACAACAACAATAACACTACTGCACTTGCTTTTCCCTTGGCTGTTTCCCTCATTATTATAACTCTGCTGTTCTGCTCCTGTACAGTCAGCTGAGGAGTTCAATCAGGCTGATGAGTAAAAGTGCATAATTTTATGGCTGCATATCAACTGCCTGTTATTAAACTAATCAATCAGCTTCAGCACAGCTACCAGTAGAGCATGGCAGAGGACAAGGCAGAGGGAATGCTATGCCGTTATTTTTTCCAAAAAGGAAAATAAATACCCAATTTGGCCAATTGAAGTACTCAGGTTGCCCTTCTTTGAAGGGAGAAAAAGGACTCCAGTGAGTTATGGAGTAGGTGACCTGCAGCAAGGTAGTGAGGAGTTTTACTGGAGTTTTCACTGCTTTTCTGCTCACCTGCAGTGCTAAGCCATAACATTCAGTGATTGCTATGCTCTGAAGCCCAGGAAAGTCATCAAGTGCTTTCTTATCACATCTCACAGTGACCTACTACAGACGCCTCTGACTTCCTCCAGCAAAGCATTTAGGCATATGTTAAGTCAATCCTGTTAAAGCCAGATCATCACCTGTACCCACTTCTGCACAGCACCCAATTTTGGCCTTAGGCTTAGCAGTCATGGAAGAAGTCAGGGATCTGATTTCCAGTGGCCTTATGCCCAGTAGTCATTCACCTGCTGGCCCTAGTGAAAAATGTGACAGAAGGAAAACATGCATGAACATCCTTTCCAGAAAGAAAGTAGACTTCTTCAAGTATTTGCTACCTGGAAATGCAGAATTAACTTCACACGGGCCATGGCCTGCTTCTGAAAGGCTGCTGAGGGCACTAAGGAACAATCTGTGTCCCTGAAGGGCAGGACATTGCTACATCGCACCAAGGAAATCTAGGTTATGCGTCAGCCAAAGCTTACTGTTGGAAAGGGGTGAGCAGGAACCAGGACGTTGCCAGAAGGTCATGGAGGTCTTATAGAGCAAGCACTCTTAGGGCTGGACCTGGAAAGGAAGGTCCAAGGAAGGAAAGAAGGAAGGAAGGAAAGGGGAAAGGGAGAAAAAGAGGGAGAGAAAGAAGGAAGGAGGAAGGACAAGGGAGGACAAGGATAAGAATCAGGGCAAGCTTGCTACTTTTTCCTCTCTCCCAGCCGCTGGTATACCTTGTGCTTGCTCTCTCAGGCATGCTCTCTCCATCTCCTACAAATAAACTGAAAAGTTAAGACTTTGTGTGATGTGTCCTCTAAATGCAGCAAGGCTTTAACCCAGACGTGCATCCTCAGACCCACAGAGGAAAGGAAGGGCATCCTGAGCTAGCTTGATCATCTTTCCCCAATTAACTGTGTTCACTTATACAGATTAAATTGCACTGGCTCCTTCTTGGCTTATTATTTATCACTTGTTTTACTGTCACATCCACAGGTGCAGACTGTTCTGTGCCACACACTGTGGACGCATACAAATAAATACGGTCCCTGCTCTGGGACTCTCTGCACTGATTGACCGAGAGTAACTTAGCATGGACCCGACCCAAAGGCTCTTCCTGGGCAGGGAAGGCAGCCCTGCAGGCCTCCACGCTGTCCCGCCGGCTGGGTCTTGGCAGCAGGGCTGCAGGCTGACAGCTGACATCCTCCCGAGCCCATTTCCTCCGGCTGCTGCCAAGCCGTGCGCAGAGCGCTTCTCACAATGAATTTTCTGGAAAACAAATTAAGGGAGGGGTGACATCACACAGCAGACAGCCCAACCAGTGCTCGGCTGCACCGGCAGAATCCTGCCTGCATTCTGGACTGCACCACACACACCACATCACTCACAGCTGCTGCTGCTGCTGCTGCTGCTGCTGCTGCTGCACTGGAATGTGCAGCTCGCCATCTGAATATACTGTAACAATAAACTGATCAAAGAGGCTAAATATTGTTGTCTGCTTTCTGATGAGTGGCAGGAAGTATGGTGTCCTGGAAACCTATGGCTACTTGTTTTTTTCCCTGTGTGAAACCACAGGCAAACAAAACCAGGGGAGGGTGTGGAGGGGGAAGCAAAGGAGACTTCAGTGGGTGTTAAGGCAGCACTGCTGAGGTCCTGGGAGTCAGGAAATTCCAGTCCTCACAGCCTGCTGGCTGTAGTAGGTGGAGGGCAGTGGTGGGCTGGAGGAGACAGGACAGGCTGTCTGCTGGGAAACAGTCTTCAGTTAGTCTGGGACCTCAGTGACTGGACTCCCTCCCCAGCACTGTCACATTCTCCTTGTTCAGGCTTGGGCATATCTCTTCAGGTTGTTCTGGTAGGATTCATCACTTCACGTCAGGTGTCCATCCATCAAGAGCTTCCTCAGGAAACCCAGTTTGCCCCAAGGCCCTTCCCCTATGTGGCTAATAGTAAATAAAACAAGGCAAGGATGAGTTCACTCCCAGCTGAGGGAATGTCAGGGGGCAGGACCAGGGAGGGGGTCTCTGGTCTAGCAGGGGTCACCAGGTGCCCAGGGCAAAGGGACTGGGCTGGCCTGCACCTTTGCTTTTGCAAAACCTTCATCCTTCCATTCTTCCCCCACTAAATCTTTATTCAGGTGATCTCATCGTTGCTGCCATGGAAAAGCACTGCTGCAAATGAGTAGTCATGAATAATCATGCTGGCTATTTTGAAAAGCTTTTTATCCTTTGCATAAGAGATTGAAAGAAGTACTGGTTTTAAACAGAAGACTACTGCTTTGAAATGTTTGCTTTAGCCTCCAATCAAAAGATGATCTATGGCATCTCACCCCAGCGACAGGCACATCCCCTGCCATGCACTGCTGCAGGATCAGGCAGGGAAAGAGGGAGGATGTTACAGAACCAACTTCTGATCATGCATCTCCCTGCCACCAGCTGTGGTTGTGTGATGCTGGGCTTAACCTGCCCTGCCTCAGCTCTCCAACTGCAAAACAGAAAAAGGAGCTATATGCACAGACATTATGGTTTAACAACCATTAAAAGATCATGAACTTCTGCAGTACCATGGGGAAGAAGCTGTGTAAATAGCTGAAATTGAGGAATACAATTAACTTTTTCATAAGAAAACCCTAAACCCCAACCACAGCTTGTGTGTTTAAAAAGGATCTGTTGAGAGACTTCTTGTTGCCTTTTTCTGTTAAGCTGGGTACATACCATGTATTATTTATACAGAGAATTTCTGATACTTTTTTTCTCTAGCTCCTCCTCTCACTGCCCAACACATCCCACACAAGAATTAAGGATACAAATGGAAAACTTCCACTTTTTCTTTAATTTCATTCCCATGAGCACTCAGTACATCTTTCCAGCCTGCCCTGTCCAACCTGGGGAAACCCCTCACCTTACTGTAGTTAAGTCTGTAACAAGATATTTCTTTTGCTACCTATTTGTTAGTATTCTGGTACACCATGGAAAGGGTTATCAAGACAGTTACTGGACCATGGTAAAACTTTTCTATTGAGAACAAGGAGATCCTTGAGAGCTGCCTCTGGCAGCTCTATGCGCTTCTTCTGTTTTGAGCATTATTTTCGTATCCTCATTTTCAATGCAGGCTGACCATCATACTGGGTCACGTGGTGCATGTCTGATCTACACCAAGCAGAGACGTGCAGTGCATGTTCTCAGTGTGATCCTTTCCCATTACACCTCCCCTCGAACTGAAACATCTGCCATCGTGACCAGTGATTTGAGCCAAACGAGCCACCTTTAAATAATAAAACCAGACCCAACTGATGTTAGGGAAAAGGAGTAAAAGCACAGGCGGTGAAATGTAAGCTGGGAGAAAGTGGGAGGAAGAAAAATGCAAAGAGCAAATAGCTGGAGAATGCTCCAATAACCACAAAGCAGTAGCCCCTTATTTGCCAATGGAAAAAAAAACCAAACCAACCCCAGAACAACAAAACCAACAAAACAGAAATCTGATAGAATTTGCAAATGGTATGAAAATGGGATTGGTTGTAAGTAGCAATGGGCAGAAGCTGGTTGCACAGGCAGGTGCCAATAGCTGAAGAGGAAACCACTGAACAATTTATCTCAGTGTGGCCATGGGAAAAGTCAGATGTTTTGGAGCAAGGGATATGGGTCACACCTAGGAGATGAGGGAATACATCCCAGAAAGCAGTGACTCAGAACTGAATCGAGTGGTCCTGGTAGGCAATTGCTTGTGTATGCACTCTCAGCAATGCCTTAGCCAAGAAGGTTGGACCAGCAATGCCTTAGCCAAGAAGGTTGGAGTAATCCTTGGCTGTGCTGAAGTGATATTATCTCTGTAAACACATTAGTGGGACCATTTCTGAAAAGTTATGTCTAGTTCTGATGTTCACATATCCAAAAAAAAGTCATAAGGAAACAACAGAGATTTGGAGAAATCCTAGCAGTGTGATTTTAGGCCATGAAAATCTGCTTTAGAGTGAAAAAATCGTATCGAACAAAAAAAATTAAGAAATGATCCAGCTTACCAACATCTGCACAGGTATAAATGCTGGACATTACATCAGTAAAAGTTGTAATGAAATGGAGTCTGACAAACTCAGTTTAAATCCAAGCGAGAGATCTGAACCAATCATGCTGAGGTCAGGTTTTCCTCACCAAGTCCAGATGACCACCCATCACTCAATATGGCTAAAGGTTGGAAGTTTCTTGGTGTGAACTGCCCATCAAGGTGGCTAAGATTACATCTGATTGCCTTTGACTCAGTTTGACTTAGTTTGTTGACCATGTGGTTGAAGGAGTAAATAGGACTGGCTTTCCGTGCAAAAGCTTGAGGCTATGCTACTGTTATGACCCAGAGATGTGGATGTGCCTCCTGCTAATGCCACAGGTCATTGTTCTGGGGAGATGTGGTAGTATTAAGTGAATCACAGCACACAATGTCACTTTGTATGTTGAACAGAAGGCTGACAGAGGGAGAGTTTTCTTAGATTACTCAGCCAAAAAGGTAGCAACCAAGGTAATTGGGCACAAAAACTCTTTTTTTGGTAGCTGTTAAAAAACATGGAGTAAAACAGATGGATCAAAAACTTGTTGACATTGATGGGGATCTTTCCAAGCGACTTCAGTGAGGTTTTGGCTTAGGTGCATACGCTCTTGGATATCAGTAGGCTGATCTCAACAGCAAATGAAATGGCCCCTGGATGTCACTGCTGTGCTACAGTAGAACAGCAGAAGAGTCTTATGCTATGGGATGTAAAGAACATGGAGTTAAGACCCAGAGAAAAGGCCTGGATAACTGGAAGCATTGGCTCAGACCTTTGGTCTGCCTCCAACACAGATTGCCAGTGACTGCAAGTTATCATCTGACAGATGCTCTGTCATGGCTCCAGTCCATTTCCTACTGCACAAGTCTATACATCACAACCCATGCTGTTGTCAAGCCTGCGTGGTCGAACTGGCCTTGGATGCTGATTTTTTTTTTCCCAGTTTCTTTTCTCTTTTCAAACCCCTCCCTTCTCCAAGGGAAAAATGAATTTCAAAAAACCCCCAAACCAATCCACAATCCACCATAACATTAATTTATTTCAGTATAAACTCAGGACCTTGTGGTTGCATAGAAGACATAGGAAAGTAATTCATTGATGTTTCCTTCAGTTTGCAAATTTTAGTATGAGGGATGCTGTTCTTCCTAGCAGGTTCATAACAATGAAACCTAATGATGACATTTAAACGTATTATTTCTATCAACATGTTGTCTGGAGTTCAATTTGATCACATTTAAACATATCATTTTGTCAACAATTTGCCTGGGGTGCAGTTCAATGGAAAACTTTCAGAAGAGTTGCTTGCTCCTGGGAATGCACAGAACTTGATTGTTTGGGGGTGGAGGAGAGATAAGAACCCAAATTCCTCCCATTACCCCCACAATAATTCTTGTAAGGGAAAACGTGCAGTCAGCAGCACAAGAGTTTGTGGGAAGCACAAATTGTCAGGGTAGAATACAATAGTTTGAATCTAATCTCAGAATAAACAAGACAAAGAGGAGTGGGCCAATTTCATCACTCGTTTTCCTCTTGGCTGCACTAAAACCCTCTAATTTAGCTCTGAAATTTCTGCTGAATTCTTGTCCACTGCACTGAAGTAAACCAGCCTTGCTTCAAAATTGACTTGACTTTGCAAACAAGACCGCAGGAATTTCTACCCGGCTGACCGCTGCCATTTGTTTAAGCAGCTCAGTACAGGATTAAGTAGCCCTGGAGTCGGGGACGGACTTTTATCTTGAAAAGTGACTGTTTCAGGTAGGAAACAGAGATGAAGCAGTGG
The DNA here is from genome assembly GCA_039877255.1 of Loriculus beryllinus. Classification (NCBI taxonomy): domain Eukaryota; kingdom Metazoa; phylum Chordata; class Aves; order Psittaciformes; family Psittacidae; genus Loriculus; species Loriculus beryllinus. The sequence continues at coordinate 15,833 of JBCJKH010076423.1, read as the reverse complement.
GAGATGTGAGATTTCTCTCACCTGACTTCATATATCCACAATGAAGACATCTCCAGCAGAGCCGGTCACCCCAGGCTCCCTTTGTAGTCAGCAGAAACAAGCACTTTTAGGGCATGATTCATCTGCCCTATTTTCAACATCTGTGCTGGGTTGTGATAAATTTCAACCAGGACTCCAGAGCTTGCACAATTAAAGGCCTCATCCAACTGTCCCCGAATACACTGTATTTGGAAATGTCCTGGGTGCCCCCATCCTCCAGCTTCTGCTCCCACATAGGGAGCCATAGACCCACCATTGTCCCTACTGGGAGGACACCTCTGGTTCTTCAAGTCATCCAAGAGGGCAAAAGATGCCTGTGAGCCTCATGGCTTCTAATTTTTGCATTGTTAAAGTTGTGACCCCTGAATTCTCTGAGCTTTATCACCTAATACTTGTTAAGAATTCTCCAAGGTAGTCAAGATTCAGCTCAGGACTGATAGAGGGGGGTGTTTGGCTGCTTGTCCCCACTGTGTCTTTACCCTCTTTAGGTCAAGGAGAGGTTGTTACTTAATTGCCTTGGTGCTTGATTCTATATCAGGGCTCCAGGAAAAGTTTAGGAATATGCAGGACACTTTCAGATTGATGCTCAGATCATTTGACAGAAGAAGATGGATCATGTGGGAAAATCTATAGTGTGATAATTTGGTTCTAAATAGATCATGGGGATTAACTCACCCATGGAAAGGTCTTCTCCTCCAATAGTGGATTCATGGGTGCTTCCAGCATCCCACTGCATTGTGAAGAGTCCTTGTACAAAGGTACATCCAAAAACTATCATGCATCCTGTAACCTGAGGTGAGTGGATTTGTCCCCCCATCTACTGCTGCCACATTTCTCCTTCCCCTGCTCTTCCATCAGAGGATAGAGAATACACACCGGAGGAGACACAGAGGTAGGACAGTAGCTTTCTAAATGACCAGCTTCATCTGTGACAGAACTGTAATTAGGGTGTAGTTATTTTGCAGTTGCTATGCAAACAGCCATTCGGTTTGCTTTTCAGTATGCAATTATCACTAAATCATTGAGGTGGAGGTTTAACTACCTAAGTTGTTTACTTTCTTTGCCCCCTGGTGCTCTTGCTGTATCAGCTGTTGGAACCCGAAAGTCCAGAGGAGACTGTATGCACAGTGCAACTGTGTGAGGAGTGCCCCAGGTCTGTGAATAACTAGGTGTCAAAGGAGATAACCACAAATGCCATTAATTGCACTAACTTAAAATTACTCTGGCTCAAAATTAAAAATTCTGTTGCTCAAAAACCCAGCCTATTTTTTCCCTTTACAAAAGCAATTGGTAACAAAGCTAGTGCACACTCCAGCCCTCAGCCGTTTTGCTAACAAAGCACGAAGGCAATATTTCATCTTAAGAGGCTTAGCAGTGGTCAGTGATGCATAGCAGCCATTGGATGGACAATGGTAGGTTGGATTCCCCTGGGGCTGCATTAGCTGTAAGAAAATGCTTCTTCAGAGGAGACAGGGTCATCCATCACCTACACATTGCTGTGCTCATCTGCACTCTCAGTGGGGTTTGGACCTGCAAATCCCACACGCCTCTGCTGTGCACATTACTAGTAGCATCCCCTACCCTGGGGGGGCTAAATACTTAACTTTTGCAGTGAGCTAGACAGTGGACAAGGACAAAGATCCCCTTAAACAAGGCCTTTTAGCCTGCATCTTTTTGCTTTGGGAAAGCTTCAGTTTTATCTGTATATAAACCATTAACAAGGATATCCAAGCATCCACAGCAGTGTTCCTCAGCTACACAGGGCCGAGAAGCCATCACCTCGTGCTTCACACATGTCCTCTGGCAGTACTTTAGTGTGGCGTCTACCCCGCCAATTATTTTTGTGACACAGACGCATGTTGAGCTGGCACCAAACCACTGACTTGGAGCTGAACAAGCTCCAGAGCCATTTACAACCTCTGGAGTCATGTAGCCTCCCTGCTGGCTGCCTTTTATGATCCCTTAAACTGTCAGCTAACAAGGTGGTGGGGACAACGTGGGTTTAATGATGGTCTCATCATTAGCAAGACCCAATTAGCAGGAAAGCCTAATGAACCCTCAAATGCAAGCTTGCTAATTTAAATAGAGATAATTCATGGCACCAGTTGAATGCTTAAACAAAGATTTCAAAGGCGTTTCTCTGTGTCAGTAATATGGACACAAGCCTGATTTATCTTCATGAGCGACGATGGATTAGGCTCTTTGGTGTATTTGTGAGAAATGTAACACAAATTTATCTGCAGCAGCAAATCCTTCAATAAAGCTGCAGTTAAGAAACAGTCAAAGTTTCACAACCACTTATCAGATTGTCATGCTAAAATGAGAGAAAATAGAGAGAGAGAGAGGGACCTAAGCACAGCTGTAAAATCTATCTTTTTCCCCCTTAAACAGTATTTCTTCTTACTATGCATGTGACTAAGTTATTTTACCAACCAGTTCCTGCATCTCAGAAGCACTCGGTATCACAAGGCAATAGGACTTGGAGTCCAGGCTGTCAGCTGAACTCGGTAAGTTAATGGGCCAGGCAGCTTGCGTTGACGGGAAACATTCCTGGAGGAAACATCTTGATAAAAGAAAAAGTATCCAAAGAGTAATAAATGGCCATGTGAGGCCAGAGAGGGAGCAAAACTAAAGCAGTGGAAAGAAAATAGTGCTGGGAGGAAAAGCAAGGCACACAAAGTATATTTAGTTATGTTTACATACGTATGTCTAATAGAAAGCACTCGGTAAAAAAAGGCGCCTAGGCATGAGGGATATGGAAGCAGCTGTGGTTTTAGACAGATTTATCACAGAGTGGGGTTGGGCAGTTTGAAACTTTCAGGAGGAAAAAGAGAGCAGAAGAAGAAGCTGATTTGGTGAAATAATTATGAGCGGGAAAATGTGGAGAAGGGAAAAGAAAGCTTTACAGCTGGCAGGCAAATGAAAAGGCTGAGCAGATCCTCTTGAAAAGGAGGGCAATTTTAGCTCCCTTTTTTCGGCTCATCACATCTCTCTCATGGTCTGAGTGCTGCAAGGGGCTTTGCCCTCACCTCTCATTTGCTCAGGTTGGCAAATATGACCAAACAAGTGCTCCAAACCTTGGGAGGACAGCGGCTGTATCAGACGTTCATGTTGCAGATCCACTGGCTATTTTGGGTAAGCCAAGGCTCCTTTGCCTCTGTGCTTGGCCCCATCTGGAGCTGCCCTGGATGCTACACACTCCCTTCCACTGCCACCCAGCTGAGGTTGCACATGTACTGAGAACCTCCCCAAGCCCCCCTGGAGAGCACAGGAGGGTGAGCATGTAGCTCTTCAGCTGTGGGATGAAATGCCTGTTGTTCATGGGAGACCATCATCATTTGGCTCACGGAGCCCCATCAAGGCCAGTGCTGAGCTCTTTATTTCTCTTTTCACATCTGACCGTCAAGGAAAGTCAGGGATGTCCTTCATTGCTCACTCCCAGTGAATTATTGATCAAAGGGGCAAGATCCAGAGATCCCTAAGTTGTGTATACTCAGCCCTGGGAGGCTGGATTGGCACAGCAAGGCACAGGATGAAGGACTGCCCCTATTAGCTTCAGGCAGCACATCAAGAACAGGTTGGCCTTGATGTGGGGTATGATCCAGTACCTGAACATAAGCAGCCTATGCTTTTGAGAAGCTGCAAAGCATTCAAGACAGGGGGCTGACAAGTCTGGCATAAGACCTGCAGAAGACATATGCCATTTTGGCCCAGTTGGAGGCCAGATGGTACACCCTGGGTCACCTCAAATGGTGCCAGACACTTACGGGTGTCTATCTAACATGCAAGCGTTCATATCATAGACGTACAGCTAGATGATGAAGTGAACTAGCTGAATCCCACCTCACATCTCCTGGCTATTAGAGCTCTCCATAGGGAGGTTAAAAATTAACTTCCCTCAGCAGTTTTGCTGACCTTGAACAGACAAATATCAAGAGCCAGTCCTCAATCTCACTCCATCTCCTTCTATAAAAAAGGCTGAGATATTAAATTAGTAATTGTGACTTCTTATTAGCATCTGTGCTTGTGTAGCTAAAAGTCACATTTAGAGTCTTTTAGCTGAAAATGGAAACCTGTGATTCTCACTTCCTCATAGAACTCCTACGACTAGAGATGTGTAAAAACATAAAAGAAAACAGATACGACCTTCATGAAAGTCAAAGACAAAATTCCCATTGCTTTCCAGTGGACTACCGCTGACTTCTCATCACCAGGATAGCCTGAGACAGAATCATGAGAAATGGAAAAGCCAAGTTGCAGCATCTTACCTAGCCTTGCTCCAGAGCTGAGCCAAAAAAATCTCTCCCTTTAGGAGCCTTGGAGATCATGAAAATACCTTATTTTCTCCTTTGAGAGAAAGTCACCCTTTCTTAGTTTACAATGACTTTGGTGGTACTTTGTTGGTCCTGTTGGCAGACCAAACTTAGGAGTCTCTGTGTTGGATTAATTTTGTGCCAGTAGCACAGATCTGTAAAGAAATGTTTTCAGACTTTTTGGGGATTAGCTGAGTTGTTCCCAGAAATGAAGGTCCTTAATTTTCTCTAGAGGCACTTGTACTCTGCCCTTTGGAAAGCCTTTAGTTGGTCAGAAAAGCAGTAAATAAAGTTTTACTGACAACACCAGACCTGTGAGTAATGATGTATTGTCACCACAAAAGCATAACATCTCAATGAAATAAGCTACTATTTAGTAAATAAATGCTTTTAACAGTGACCATCCACAGCTGATCCCAAGCCATGGGTAATCTCTTTGAAACGGTTGGTTAAATGCAGAGCCAGACAGCATATAAATTGCCAATATTCTGCTGTGTACCTAAGTTTAAAAAAACACTTAATAATATAATATAATTAAAATTAAACTCCCTGCTTTTGAGTAGTTGTATAATCTTGTTGGTCTGAAAGCAGAAAGCTAACACTGAAATTTAGTATCTTGGCATGTGATTTATTGGTAGAGGTGTTCATATATGGAAACTGGGACTTTGATCTTTTCATGAGAAATAGTTTTCCCATCTGTAATCCAGGGGCATTTCTATCAGCTCCTTTATAACTATGTAAAAGCTGTAAAATATGAAATGAGTCTGAATAACTACTAAGGAGGTGGGATTTTCCTCTAATCAATTAACTTTTGAAAGCCCTCATCCTGCAGCAGCTCTTTTAGCACCGGTCCACAAGTGGGATTGCTCACGCAAGAAAGGAACACACAGGGTTTTTTCCACAAATCTTGATATTGTGATGGATCTTCCTTTTCAATTAATTTGAAAAAATAAGAGTGTATTCATGTGTATGTGTTTGGCATCAGCAGGACTAAGGACATTCCATTATTTTTTCTTCTAGTGAGCTATGTTAATAACATCAAGACAAATCTGTTCTTAGGGAAAATTGCTTGACACAAGTGAAAGCAAAGCCTTTGATGCATGAACCTTCTGCTCCACCAGAATAGCTTCGAAGCTTGCTTAGTCTACTGAAGTGGGAGCTGAGATGGGATGCAGCTGCTGTCTGCACATTCATCTCAGGGGTAAACATGAAAGATCAAGAAAGGCAAAATTAAGGGCAACCGAACTGAAAGTGAGTCAATGCGATGTAGTAGTTACAAGAAGGTTTCTGACTACCAGGGTAATGATGTTATGGGACAGTCTCTTGGGAAAGGAAGGGGCCACAGAAACCTTTGCTGATTTAACACAGAGCCTGGATGTCTCTGCAAGTCTCTTCCAGCTTCCCGGCCCTTTATTTTTCCCTTACTGGCTCATCCAGAGCTTGGTGAATTAAGTGCAGCATCAGTCCCTTCCAGTCACCTTGGGCCCTTACAAAGGGAGTCATTTACCCCATAGCCAATTTGTTTCTGTGGGTATCTGAATGCTGAGCAACATGGGGAGCAGAAGCAAGGAGAATTTCTTGCCAACTATTTATTTGCCAGCTGGCCCTATCTTCTCCTTCTCCCATCCTTACTGCTTCCTGCGCTGCTAAGCTGCCTGGACTACTGAATAATGGAAGAGGGAGACAACCTCAGAGGAATTGAAGAGAGCAGTCTGAAGAGATTACAAGGACAGCACAAGTCATTGAGAACCTTAGCATCCCCAGGGAGGGGGTTTCTGCACGGAGCTGGGGATTGCAGGGCTGGCTTGCTGGATGGATGTGGAAGGAATGGCCGTCACTGTGTGGCTGGACAGGGTAGAATCTACTCAGTGCAGCACCCCAAAATACAATCAGAGTCCCTCAGCAGCAGCAATGCACTTCCCCATTGGCACCCCACAGCTATATGTTTCTGTGCTCTCAGCAACACCAGCACCTCTTCCACTGAGTCCAGCATTGCCCTCCATTCAGAGGGTGGTCCTGCAGCTTCTAGAGCTGAAGCCCCTCTTGTCAGCAACAGCAACCTGAAAGCTGAGTGTGCCTGTGGAAGTGATCAGAGATGCTCTTTGAAGAGTCGGCAGAATTTTTCATTGCAGATCCCCAGCTGCATTTTCCTGCTAACCTTGCATTCCTGAGGATGCAGAGTGAGACAGGGACGTGTGTACGGAGAGCATGTTACCCATCACACCAGCTACTCCCACAGCCAGGAAAATATTTCCTGCTAGTTTCCTCCCTTAAGAAGGCCAAAAGTCCAACCAGTTTTTCCCCCTGAATTTTCCAAACAGTCTCTGGGCTGTTCCTGACTGTGTAGAAAGCTCACATTTCATCCCACAGCTCACTAAGGGTCCAGCATGGATATATATCACCATAACATTGCCATCAGCATCCTACTACAGTTACCATTATTTAATTCTTATTTATAGGACTCAACTCAGACAGGAGTAGCTGGCATTAGCACACACATAGAGTAACTTATAAATGACTGGTGATAACTAGCAAGTCTAAAGTCACTGGCAAACCTCACCACTCCTGTATCTGGGAGAAGAAACTGGCATCTTTTTCTATCTTCTTGCAGTGCACAACATAAGGTGCATAGCAATGGATAAGGGTGTTTTTCCAGGTTTTGTTGTCAAATTATTCTAACTTCTATGTGGAAGGAGAAGATAGGTGTATGGGCATGGTGAGGAATGAGACAAAGGAAGCCAAACCTCAGCAGTGTAACAGGAGAAGGTGCAGGAGCCCTGGAAGATGCCACCCTGTGTTGTTCCTAAGCTGTGATACCACCTCCTGCTCCCAACATATGTTCTGCGCAAACTAGAAGCCCTCACAAGTCCATGGCTCTTGAAGGTGATGCCAAAGAAGGCAAAGAAAGGTTGGATGCAGCATCAGGAAGGTTTCCCTGGGAGGATGCCCCAACCCTCCCTGGGGACAGCCAGGACTGATCTATTCCCATGACCATCCCCAGAGCATATTCCTAATCACTATTACTGCCTCTTAAAATACAATCCATTGTTAATTATTGTTCATTAGAAATAATATTGTCATGGCTATTATTGTATGAACACATATAATTAATTATTCATTTTCTTAATTAAATGCTCAATGATATTGATGGTTTAAATCAGGCCATTGATTCACAAGCACTTACAGCTAGTATAAAACTCTGCCAGAACTGAGAGTAGTCCTCATCTCCATCAAGGTACATCCATTTGCTTCCTGTCTGATCCTGCCTCTTGGCCTGTGCCTGCCACACCAGGAACAGAAACAGAGAAATTACTTGGGTCAAAATCCCTACACATCATCTCATCACTGAGGCCTCTGTCTTGATGTGTGGAGTCATACAAAGTGAAAACTTATAAAAAACCAGGTGAGATTGACCAATGTGTTGTGGGACACATGTTCAGGGTGCACAGCTAGAGCTACTGCAGCATCCTCCCAGCCTGTGCTCATCTGATGGAGAGTAGGCACAAACAGCGATGCTTGCACAACAGAATTCAGTCCATTGTCAAACTGATCGGGTGGCCTAGGACATGCACATTTTTGCCTCACACCTTGGTAAGCCAGGACACACTATGTTAATAAGTTAGGCAGCAGATCCAAGGCAACCAGCAGACACAAGTGACCAAACAACCCAAATCCTGCTGACTTCATCTGCTGCTCCTGTGCTACCCTCCCGCCAGATTTATGGGTTTGCTTCTGCTGCTTAAGCTTAGGGGTGCAGTTGAGATGCCACCAAGGATCTGCAACATCCATATCACTATGATGCAAGAGCTACAGGACACCTCCAGCATCTTGGAGTGGTGGTGAGAGGTCAGGAGAGATACTCCAGGGCATCACAAGAAGAGGTAAGTATGTGTTTGTGTGTAAGGGCAACTGTGTCCCATTGATGATGTCAAGATCTGGAGGTGAAATCTGACTGGAACATACCATAGCTAACATGCAAAAGTGGCTAGAAGCATGTGGAAATGTATCCAGCCAGTTTACCACTGTTTTCTTCCACCTCCCTGCACATTGCACAGGAACATGGCTCACTCAGGACAGCAGTCAGTCGTCCATCATCTGCTGCAGAGCAACAGTTGACTCTACAACGTATCTTTGTACTTTTCCAGCACTGGATTTCCACACTTCCAGCATCGGTCTGGGGTCATACCACCTACACTCTTGCTTGTGCTGTCTCCTTGGTTCCTGCCTTCCTGAGCTGTTCAGTGTTGGTTTCTGTACTGACTGATTTATGCAGCAATTTCTGTTCAGTGTTATACAAAGTGCAATGCCAAGCCATAGTGGCTGATAAGGCAGATGTAGCTGAAAGCTGCAGGGTTTTTCAAGGCATGAAAGGGAATGACCTGCTTGCTACCCTGTGCTGATAGATTTAACTCTCCAGCCTACACTGGCCTCAGTGGAAGGCTCAGGTTCGTGCACCTGCACGTGCAATAAATTGCCTTAATATCTTTGCATGTGTAACTTGTACTGCCTCTGACAGATCACAGTGCTATTTTATCAACCTGAAGGGCTATTAAATGCAGGGACACTTCTGGGAGTCTAAGAGCCCCAAAATGAGACTTAACAACTAATGTTCAAGGCAATACCACTATATGTTTGCCATGCTTTCATATTTTCTTCAAGCTCTTGATCCTTTGATCTTGATCCCTTGACTCTTGATCTCTTGACTCTTGGTCCCTTCTTGGAGACTGGACCTGAGCTAGGTGGGCCATGAGGCCAATGTGTATGGGCGTTCTTCACTCTCCATTCCCTTCAATAGGTGTCCTTTTGTGAAGTATCTCAGCTTGCACCAAGCCATCTGATTCCTTTGAAGCCAATGTGACTTCAGGATGCAAGAAACAGCCTCAAGGCATGACTGATCTCCTCTTTCGTGTATTTGTGCTACCTGGACTGCACAAACCATGGTGTGGTGGAGGCTGGGAAATGCACCAAGACAGAAAGCGGCATGGGTTGGTGTCAATTAACTCTAGGAGTGTTCTGAATAAATTAAATTATGCTGCAATCTGAAGCTAAACTGATTCTTAATTAAAAGATAAGATATTTTTTAATCCTCAGATGATTTAAACAAAAGAATAATAAAGTATGGGAACCACAGTCACCCTCCTCAGTGGCTGAACAGTTTCACAGTTAAGGCTGTGAGAAGTGCAGTGTAACTTCAAAGTTGTCCACTGCTCTAGCCCTAGTTTGAGCAGGGGGTTGGACAAGGTGACCTTCAGAGATCTTCCCAGCCTAAATCATTACATGAGTTCATGATATACCTATATTACTCCGCGTATTGTGACCTCATCTTTTAGATGCTGAAGGATCAGGATCTGTTTGGAGTCCTCAGTGATGAACAAGTCCAACAATCAAGTGTGAAGAAGCAGGGTGCAATGTGTCAGTAAAATAACCCTTGACTATTTCCTTTTTTTATTGTTAAGGTTCATTCTAGAAACAGTAGGCAACATCCTCTAGTACCTGGAGAGTGGCCTGCATGTACAGAGGAGTTCTGGATGTCACGACCAGGAGTTTCTGCTCCTGTTTCCAGCTGAGCATGAGGACTTGGAGATCTGCATCCTGCCAATCCCCAGTAAATTCCATGAAATATGAAGAAAACCTTATTCCATTCACTACAGGCAAAAAATGGTTTGTACATCTCTTGAGTTCCTGATATGTCTCATTGCTTACCAGGGGATGCATCCTTCCTGGAGATTATATAGTGCAAAAGTATAACTTGTGGCTAAATGATGCACTGCAAATAAACATAAATCACTACAGAAACCCAGGATACAGGCTTATGTTGGCACAATCTATCCCATGGCAAGCAGTGGGTTTTGAGGCTGGGAGGAAGGAAATCTCAGGCCAGATACTTTCTTACAATGAGTTAGTCCCACTATCACCTCATTCACTTCACCTGAGCAACTCCTCATTTATGTCAGTTATGCAAGTGAAGAATAAGGCTGCATAGAGTAATTTTCCCTTGACAGTCCTGCTACAGCCTCTCTTTTTGTTGGCTCAAATTCAGATCTTTTTCCCTATTATTAAAATGATTCTTTTCAGTCAAGGTCTTTTATAGGATGTTCTGCTGCAGTACAACAAAGTACCTATTGAAAAACATTCCCACAAAGCTGAATGCACTGTCATGGTCTGTGGCTAGGTTTGATACTTTGCTCCTATGCACTGTGCTGAGAAAGCCCTAACATCCTGGACATCAACAGAGCTGCTTTGATTTACACTTGCAAATAAGTAAAGAAGTTTGCCTTCCCACTTTATGACTCATCATCTTTAGCACCTGCAGGTTTTGTTGCTTCAACATGAGAATTAAAGCTTCTGTGGGACATTGATTTGGACTCTTGCCTCGGCTAATGTCTTGAAAAAGGCCCTCTCCATAAATACTCTGCCCCATCATGTTTCACATATTCTTCTTTGCTGGAAATGGCTGCCTCTCATCCTGCAATGAACTATGTTATATTTCACAGGACTGAGTTACCCATCTCTGAAAACCTGGGGATAACAATTTTAAGACAATTTCCTTTGTAAGCAGCAAAATTTTATGTGTTTCATTCCTAATATATCCTAAAACCACAACTGTTTTTCAGGGCTTTTTTTTTTTTTCCGAAGTCCACAGTGTATCACAATAAACAAAATTCAGTGAAGAGGCTGTGTTTTTTCCTTTCTTAAGAGCCTTTTTCAGCATTTTTTGTTTAAAGACCTATCTTTCCCAGCTATAAAGATTTTGAGAGCAATGACCACACTGAAAGACTTGTGAGTAATAACTTAATGTCACAGTGGAGACCAGTGACAAGTAGTGTTCCTCAGTATTGTTTAACATCTTTGCAGCAACAGGGGCAATGGGATTGAGCGCGTCTTCAGCAAGTTTGCTGATGACACCAAGCCATGTGGAGTTATTGACACACTGAAGGGAAGGGGAGGCATCCAGAGGGACTTTGACACACTAGAGAGGTGGGCCCTTATGAAACTCAAGAATTTCAAGGCCAAGTGCAACTGGGTCAGGGCAATCCCAAGCCCAAATGCTGGGTGGAGAACTGATTGAGAGTAACCCTGAGGAGAAGGACTTGGGAATGTGGGTTGACAAGAAACTCAACATGACTCGGATGTGTGCACTTGCAGCCCAGAAAGCCAACCATATCCAGGGCTGCACCATGGATGGAGCTTTGAGCAACCTGGTCTAGTGGAAGGCATCCTTGCCTATGGCAGAGGGGTTGGAACTAGAATATCTTTCAGGTCTCTTCCAACCCAAACCATTCTATGAACTCTTCTGGGTTACTGATAGGGAGAATCAGGATAGCTATTCAAAGATAAAGCTAGTTCACATGCAAGTTTATATTTTCAAACTTCTACTCTGGAAATTGAAAGTCATAACATCATTTTTCTTTTCAGCGTGTCAAAAATTCCAAAAGGAAAATTACAAATCTGACCCAAAAAGTCATAAGGAATCTATTTTATATATAGTTCTCTTCCTGAGAATGCTGCAGACTTAGGGTAATTATTTCTTCTTGCAGTTTTGTGGGTTAAAAAAACCAATTGCAGTAGTTCATTTGCCTCATGGCCTGTCTTGAAGGTCTTTGCATATTTGATTTTGACTAGAGTTTGGTCTGAGAAAAGGCTGGAGGATTAAGTGTTTAACATTGTTTAATCTCTTCAAAATATTTTAACCAGAGGTTCTGGTTCACAGGCGTGGTTTGGGGCTTTTTTGTTGGTTTCATGGTTTAAGCCTGAGGCTGAAAGCTGGAGCTGGAAGCCCAAATCCTGATCTTGTATTGCCGCTTACTTCCTGGGTGGTCTTGGAGAAAACAGTCTTGAATTTCTTGTTTTGACAAATGGGTAGTGATGTTCCCTTCCCCTGGCAGACCTTCCCAACCCACGGGGCACTGAGCAGAGCAGCTGGCATCCTACCTGGTGGGAACAGCCTGTGGGACTCGGGACTCGAGCTCTCATAGCTTGGCCAGGGCTGGAGTCATTATGCAATGACTCAGATGCACAGTGTTGGTTAACTGGGAGGGTAGAGCTGGCACCTCCAGCTCAGGAGATGTTTATTGCCAACTAGCAATGGGTTGGAGGATGAAGACAAAGACACCCTCCAAAGAGATGGCAGGGTGGGTTGTTTATCTGTGGTGAGCCAGACCACTATAGAGTGGGCTGAGGTATGGTAGATGAGAGCCTTGCAAAGCACCTTAGCTGGAAAAGATCTCAGGATGATCACCAATGGGTGCTAACAGCAGGATTCATTTCACCTAATTTTAGCTGCCTAAAAACATCTTAGCAGGTCATTTAGGACACACTATATGAGTACTACATATGCTAAGGGCTATTTTCTAACCTTTTTCTTTTTTTTAGCTCTGTGTCCAGAAATGACAGCCTGGCCCTTGCTCTTATACCAAACCCAGTGGATAATCAGTCACTCATGCTGGAGATGTTCCCTGTGCATACTGGTCCCTGAGCCATGGCCAGGGTCTGCCTGAGCGATGCCAGCAATGCAGACCAGAGCTGCACCAGGGCTATGACTAACACTATGGTTGATTGAATGTAGCTCCGAGGAACATTTCCTGGAACAGCTTGATTATAAGCATGACCATTACCTCAACATCTGCTTAGTTGAGGATGACTGATCTTAGAAGAGGTATTTAAGAGTCCATTTGCATAATGTCTTCCTCCTCCCTGGAAGAATTAGCAAAGACCTCAAAGTAGGGACACACTGAGTTTTGTGTCACGCAGAACCTCCCATCTGGGTGCTGCCTGGAGAAATGGCTTCACACTGGTGCTATTACAGCAAAAGAGTGTGTTCTCTCCTAGGAAAGCTCTAGTGGACTGTGGAGAAGCTTAATGTGGAGATGGTCCCTGTCATGGGGGAGAGAACGAGAACAGGCAGGTAGGACTAAAACTTGACCTTAAATGGATAAATGGGGGTAGATAGTAGGCCAGGCTGGATGGGGCTTTGAGCAACCTGGTCTAGTGGAAGGTGCCTCTGCCCATGGCAGGGGGTTGGAGCTGGATGGCCTTTAACTTTGACACTGGGCAATGTCTGAGCTTTGCTAGTTGTGGTGCTACCTAAATGATGTTCACCGCTGACCAGCTTCTGTTGCTTTCAAGGTGCAAAACCCCCTCTGAGAACAGTGTACCCCACTTGGGTAGACCCCAAGGATGACCTTGCAGGTTGTTTGTAGCCATCTCATGTTATGGAGGATGCTGTCCCTGGCAAAGACTGTACTGTCCTTGGAGAATGCTGGGACTGTGACTGCAGGAGCCAGGAGACTGGGGCAGCCTGGAAGAGCCTTGCAAACTGATCATGATGCCTTCCTTTCCCCCTTGGCTCCCCAGGCATTTTATATCCCTCAAGCACTTCCTCCTCTAAGATAATTAAGGGCACAGGAGAAATTAAGCTAATTCTGTTGAGGCTGTTGCATCGCTCTTATCATCAGTTGTTACTCCCCACCTTTCTACACGTATGTAATTAAAGCAGGTTTGTCTGCTATAAGATGAAATGCCTTCTTCCTCAAGACCAGTTTCAGTTATGGTAGTGCTTGGCCTGAGCTCTTGGTGCCTCTCACTTACAGAAGCTCCTCCAACCTCAGCCAAAATGTTGGAATTCCTGTGGATACAAGGGAATATGAATTTTCCTCCCTGGTCACCCCCCATGAAGTTCCTGTAGTACAGGGCTGTCAATCAGTGATGGGTCACACTAGGTCACTGACCGACCTTCCCTGCAATCCCTACCCAGCTGGCATTAAATAACGGCCTGTGCCATTTTTAAATGCTGCCATCAGAGTCACTGCAGCAACCTTAAAACAGCCTCCGGTGCCAAGCCCTACAGCTGCTACAGCCACACTGAGCCGTGGGGACAGATTTAGTAGAGGCATAAAGCAAAGCGGTACCAAAGAGCACAAGGACAGCACAAGGCCTCTCCTTCCTCTGCAAGAGACGGATGAGCCTTGTGGAACCACCAGCATCTCTGTGCAAGAGCCCTATGTTATATGAAAAGGGAAAGGAGGGTGATAGGAAGCTCTTTGCCTCCCCTGCCTGAATGTAGCTTGAGAATAAGAGACAGATCTGGCAGGGAACAGGGAAATGTGCTGGCTGCCACCAAACAGTTGATATTGACAGTGCTCTGGGGAGCCAAAATGCTGGGTCACCAGCTCCGAACACAGCGAGGGACTTCATCTGGGTGAAGGCTTGATGCTGGTTTTAGGATTGCACTTGCATCTCCTTAACCAGACCCTGCCATCTGGAAGAGCATCAAGCATTAATGTACACCCTGCAAGTGACAGTAATCCATCCAAGAGCTGTGATTACCTGCTCCACACCTTCTTGCCTTCTAGGACTCTGCTTCTTTACTGGATTTACAAGACTCCAAACAGGCAGTTCTTTATCAAACTCAGACTTGGATCAGTGCCACTCTTCCATTTTAACCTGCTGTCTCAGGTTCAAGGATACAATTATTGCACTGTAAAGAGTTATGAAGTGCTAACTGAGCCATGGTTACTATCTTTTTTAGTGCTAGGTGTTCCTCACAAATGTAATATATTCACCTATTTTTTTTCTCATTAAGATACACTTGCTCCTGTTTATGTCTTTAAGGTCCATATAAGCCTAAGGATGAAGACCAAGTTTAAGGGTCATGTGAAACGGAATCTCTCAGTATACTGTGTAGTCACTGGTGCCTATAGAAAAAAAAGTTGTAATGATGGCATTGATACCATATCCCATGTCTGTGATAAAACCAGGATCACCCATGGGCCACACAAGTCAGCAGTTGGGATGAAAAGAAGTAGCAAACCCATTTCCTCTAAGTGAGTTTTTGTAACTTGAAGGCTCAGGCTCAGCAGCACTGTGTGCCTCTCACAAAGATACTGTGTCAGATTATGCCAGTCCTGAATTTGTTCCTGCAGTTGGCTTTTGTGACCACACTCTGATAAATATGAGATGAGCAACAATTGCAGGGAATATTGTGGTTGCCTCTGCCAGCACCCTGGGGCTTTACTACATGGTGGTTATTGATCCCAGTAGATAACAGCCTTACAAACATCCTTTAAAAATCAATAGTATCTCCCACAGTTGATGGGACTGTAAATTAATGATTATTTTCATAACTTTGGAGCTGGCTCTAGTTTATTGTCTTTTTTTTTTTTTTTTTTTAAGGAGAGAAATAATCGCGTTCTTATGTTTTCTTGATGGGAGTGAATTCAAGGGCTTATTTTAATGAAACACATCCTTACAGTCTTTTCTGAATCAAAGCTTACAGCTCTCCCAATATATCATGTAGGGTTGTTTGGTTTTTTTTCCTTTTTTTATTCCCATTCACCTTTTAGTTACAAGATCCTCAGGGCAGAGATTGCTTGATATGAGTTTCAGCTGTGAGACTGAGGGTGTTGTGATTCCAACAGGATACAGCCTTGCGATAAGGCACAGCTCAACGTGATGTGATACGTGCTGCCGGTGTTTGATGCA
>JBCJKH010076406.1:0-16447 GCA_039877255.1 Loriculus beryllinus | reverse complement strand
TAAAAAAACCCAAAACCAAACAACTCCAAGTGCAATAATGGAACACAAATCTCACTATTTTACAGTTTCTAGAAGAAACAGATGAATCCTTTGCATTCTGTTTGAAAGTGCTGAAAAATTATGCTCACATAATTATGGAGGAAGCAAGACTTGCAAGCTTAGACCTCATCTTTTCACTCACTGAAAACTACTGCTTTTTATTTATTCCAAACCCAATCTCATACTAGCTTTAGGAAATGCACCCTCATTCTAGCACCTAGTTCCATGCCCACCTTCCACAAAATAGAGTCCTAACTTCTTTAGTATCTCTTTGGGAAAGCAGCTGCTGTATATCCTTAATAATTTTAATTGCCTTTGCTCATAATTTTTCGTGACTATATTAGGCATTCTTGAGACATAGCAAACAACTGCGTACAGTGCTATAAACTCCTGAGTGCCAGGATTTTTTACAGTGGGAAGGCAAAGTCTCTTAAGTTTGAAAAGTCATCTGTCATCTTGTAGGAGACTACACAATGGAATACAAAAAAGAAGGGAGCAAATGAATGTTTATTCAATAAAATTATACCACTCTAACCATGTGTTTTATGCGCTTTTGTAAAAAATTGCCACAGCACTATCACTGTGCAAAAAATAAGTAGATTTTAGTAGAGGTTACTAAATAATAAGGTGTTAGAACATAAATACTCCAAAACAGAAGAAAAGTTAAAGAAGCTGTATTGCCATAGTCAAAATCATAGTTGCTTTGAATGTCAGCATCTAGGATACACCAACATAGCAACAGCCTCAGACAGAAACAAGATGTTCATAAGCTGCACAATGCCTTTCTGAGAACATGGGTAAAACTAAAAAAGAGTCACCTCTAAGTCCTGTCTTCTCACAGAGACCAGACAAGAAAGAAGCCATGCCAAAATCTGTCAAGAATTCTTCTTCGTCTTTTAAGACTGCAGCACATCTTACAACTGTTTCCTCCAGGCAGTGCCTACAAATTCTTAGGACTAGCTACTTCAAACCCTTTGATCCCATACAACTTCAAACACAGTACATTACCCTTGCTTTGCTTTCAACAGGGATTGTGTTTCCAGAAGGCAGACAAACAATGCATGGGCAGCAGAAATATCATGCAACTAAATTATAAGATACAATCATACTATTTGTCCTCAGAATATTAAAAGAAAGAGGAAGATGCAAAAAATCTTCACATGGGATTTTGCTCCATAATCCTGCAAATTACACATGGTTGTTTAAGGCTGTGCTCATAAATCATAATTAAGCGTAGCAGAGGTAAACATTTCCATAAAGAAAACAAAGTTAGGTAATACTTAATTTCAAATTAAAAGCTCCAAGTAAATAACTCTGAGTTTCAGTCAATACCAATCTCTAAATACTAAGGATACGCTTTTTGGTAAACCAAATTTAAGATGCTGATACATCAAAACTTTGGCATGTTATCTGGAAGACTGATGTGTGCAGCAAATATGACTATGTTATTCACATTGAAAAGCAGGGCTGAGGGAGCCTGTGTACAGAGAGGGTTTTATATTTGCACCACTTTCCCGTATGTCCTGCAGCTAATCACAATGGATACTGCTCACATCACATGTACAGGATAATCTGAGACTGCCAGCACACTAAAGTGCAATGAAACCCAGGGACAACTGAAAAGGTTCTGCATCTCCAAGGGTTTTAGCCTTCTACCTCATTATGGGAAAATGTTGCTGACTCTCTAAAGAACTAACTGCAATTTAACAAGTAATTTTAAGTATAATAGTGCAACACAGGTGATGTATCATAATGAAAAATCTCTATCCATCTTGCGGCTCCAAACAATTCAAAGAACTAAAGCAGCATTTCCTTTGTCTGGATGTCATTGGTGTCAAGGCCAAAAGTCCTTTTACTTAAGTCAGATCAGAACGAATAGATTAAGGAGAGAGATATTCCTTCACACTACTTTATTATTAGGAAGTTAAACAAAATGTTTGAAAAGATACTGCACGAACTTCTCTAGGAACCCCACATATATTTCAGTAGTTTTAGCTATATATTCTGCAAACAGGTTCACTGATAGTATAATTGTTTGATGTTCCTTATGATAAAAAAAATACTAATCTCTCTTTAGGCTTATAACTTTTTGTTCAAGCACGCACTTCTATATGACTGCAGAAATGCTTTTGAAGAGCTGAAAAGCAGCTCAGGTGATAGCAAAGGCAAGTACTAAGCATAGTAACTATGGACCCCAACCTGAAGATTAAAACAGGAAATTTTAAAAATAAGGCTACATCTTGACTTCTGCTGAAATAATACTCACATGTCTAAGTGCACGTACAAGATGCCTCAGCTACATGTCCTTACCAATATGAACTGAGGTCTGCAGTAGCAGAGAACCTTCCAATTCCCTTGATTTCTCTCCAAGCTAAAGTATCAGCACCTTCAAAACAAACCATTTCCAATTATCCAGCAGTTAACATTAGTTGTACAACTTTTCAAGAATAAAACCATACGGCTTTATTTCATCTTTCAATCGACCCTGACTGTAATGCAAAAGATAAGCAGATTGAAACTGCAGAATCACTTTAAATAAGCTGTATTCTTCTGCTGAGAAAACACTGATGAAATTTGAAGACTCAAAAGTTCATGGTCATGTCTACAGGGCTGGTAACTTGTACAAGCTCAGCTACTCTGCAGTGACAGAAATAATAAAATATTTGTTCATCACAGGAGTTTTACATTTTATAGTTAATGTTTTTTCAGCACAGCAATTCATTCTGCCCATTAAAAAAAATCTTATTGGTCTGGCAAAAGTTAAATAAAATACAGGATTAAGTATTTAAAATATGAGTTCCTAAGACCTTAATTTGTATTAATGCCCCCTTCTTAAAGTTTTTGACAGAATTCTATTCATAATGAAGTGTTCAGAAGTAATTATTTCTCTTTCTTCTATGTGAATTATGAGAATTATTTATATACTCAATCTTAATATCATAGCTTCATTGCCTAATAGGAAAAATCCACAGGATATGAATCATTCTGAGAAAGAATTAAAAATCTTTTCTTCTGTTTTAAAAAAAAAAAAAGATGAAAAGATTTCTAATGACAAAATTCACACTGCTGCAGGCTCTGCTTGCAAATCAGAGCTCTTGCTATGTAACTCAAAGCTACTGGTTCATACTTCTCCTTGCCTCTAAAGCTATAAACTGCAATGCTGTAATGATTAGTTAATGAAATAGTAGTGCAATAATAAGGCTATAAGAAATGTAAGTTAAATTATTAATTAAAAAAAGTAAAAAATAAGTAATGAAAGTAGCAAGTTACATGACTCTTTTTGTAAAAGTATGGTCAAGATATAAACCTAGCAGCAGTTTAGCACCTAGCCTTCAGCCTGCGGTCATGTTGTAATGGAACACCTGACATTACAAATACCTTCATTTGACAGTTGTTCTCACTCATAAAGTAATGGGCCATGCACAAAGCTTATTAAAAATTGCATATAAGCTGTAAAAGCCATAAAAACTTCTACTGACATTTATTGCCAACAAGTAGCTTGAGGATGTTGATACATATTGATAACAGTCTGCTTTGTGACATTTTGAAAGTTTACTCCTAATTCATTTGCAGAATATGCAAAGGTATTTTTTCTACCACACTTTCAAGTCGTTCAGTCATTGCAATATCCACACAAATTTTTAATAGATTTTTACCTATCTCAGACATTCTTCCATATGTATGGTACGCGGACATCCTCCAAAAGACAGTTTTTCCAGTAAGAAAAAAGGTAGGTTTTCAGAATGTTCAAGTTACTAAACACTGCAAGAATTTGTTTACAGATATGTCATCAGCAACAGACAGTAATATTAAGACATAAAATCCCTTGAGAGATAAGATTCTATGTTTGCTACTTCATATGTCTATATGTATATATACACACATAAATATGCCAAGTGAAGCATAAATATGCTTCACACAAAAGCAATTCAACCTCTACTACTTCCAGTTTTATTATTTGGAGGCACTGAAGAAAGGCTGTGTTTCATACAGCTGACTTTAGTACAGACCTGATCCTATTCCTCCTGAAGTAAGCTGTGTTGTTACTACTGTATTTCGCAGCACAGGAGAACCCAATGATAATGTCATAGCATATATGCACTTCAACTGTGCTGAAGGCAGAGGCTGTAAACCATCCTCTGTTCCTTCTTGAACCCAAGCAGGTAACTTTTGGGTTTCTTTCTTAACATTTAGATTATTCAAGTGTTATAACATTTGTAATTACTGCACACCCAACAGTGTTCTACCTTGCCCCTTTCCTCTACCCAGAACATTCTCATTTCAAGCAGCATGTTTCTCTCAATATGGCAACACCTGCAGCCTCTGGACACTGCACTTCTGCTCTTCTCTGAGCCTGGGCAAATTCTGGACACTAACCTTGTTTTAATATCTCTGCAGAAAATATAGAAAAATTAAGCCTATTTGCCACAGAAATTATCTCGTGGTAAGATAAATCACTGAGATTTGTGAAATTTTTATCTTTTTGGGTTTTTTTTTTTTAAACAATATTACAACAAGTTCTGAATCCAGCTGGCAAGGTATTACTGTTAGAAATTTGTTTTATTGCTTCTCAACTTTCAAACAAGTTGAACAAAAGAGTGTACTTCAAACAGCATTACAAATACGGAGGGCAAAATTTTATCTTTTATGCATGAAAATGCTACACTTACAGTGGGTCTCATTGTACTAATCCAGTCACTATTTTATTATCCACAATTCCTTTGGGAAAGGTCATAAATCAACAGGATATCTTTGAGATTTAAATTTTGCATTTGTATCTTTGATTTAAAGAGAAAAGACATAAACTTACATTTACTCTGACAATTCTGAAGTAACTATGCAGCCGTAAAAGCCCATAGATAAGTTATTCTCATATTGTATAAATTATGATCAATAATTCTGATTTCAAAGTGGCTTTTCTTAGTCATAGGGACTTGGTCTCAGAATAAATAAAATACTTGGTCTCAGAATAATCACCAGGGTTCCACACTTCTTAATTTCAGAAACCTGCAACACATGCTTGGAATATGTGTCATCTGTTTATTTTTAAACACAAA
The DNA here is from genome assembly GCA_039877255.1 of Loriculus beryllinus. Classification (NCBI taxonomy): domain Eukaryota; kingdom Metazoa; phylum Chordata; class Aves; order Psittaciformes; family Psittacidae; genus Loriculus; species Loriculus beryllinus. The sequence continues at coordinate 11,351 of JBCJKH010076406.1, read as the reverse complement.
CATAATGCTCCCAAAATGCATCTTTTGAACAGCAACTGCAGAAGTACAGATCTGTAAGATGTAGACACATCTTCTAAACAATACATATGTATTTATATCAAATACTTCTGAGATAATGATTTGAAATCAGAGACAAAGAAAACTAAAGTGTTACAATAGGAAAAATAATGCAAGATGAGGGTTTTTTTGCAGGAGCTGCTACTAAAACTCATTTCCTATCTGTTATTTACATGACATGTAATACTGATATGTAACAAAATGTGAGGGAGAAGAGTTTGGTCCTGTAAGGCTGGAAAGGCAAAAGAATTAGTGTCATTACCTGTGTCCTAGCCTTTCCAGAAAATCAGTTGTGTACCACATATCAAACTTGACCAAACATATTTGTACAATGTACCTTCTTGTAATGAATGTATTAGCAATGCTATGAGAAGCTTCCTCTGGGACGCAGGACAGCTAGAAGCTGAATACTGACTAGATTCAAACGGAAGATATCCTCCCTGCACAAAAGTCACTCTTCTCCATCAAATGTGCATTAATTAGGACTTTTAGTACATAGGTCCACTGGGAGCCATCAAACGCACTTGCTACTTATAATCCCAAAGAAAAAAATCCAGTAAACCAGAGCATAGATATAAAGAAATGGAAACAAAACCAGACCAGTCTGCCCCAAATGAATTAGCTCTGGATTTGGAAAACTGAATTGCAATTTAGAGTTACACTGAGAAGGATAGCATTGCTTTGAACTCTAAATCTCCAGTTTTAATAGCTATAAGTGGTCTTAGCAATTGTAAATATTTCTAAATGTATTAGGAATACTAGACTAAAGGAACTCAAGGTTATATATAGATAAGAATACGTATTTGTTCTACTTTTGGTTTCTATCTTGTCATAGAAATCCTGACAACGAATATTGCCCAGCAATGCCTTTGATTTGTGATAAAGTCAGCCTGGAGTTGGGGACAAGGAAAAACAGGTTAAATAATAAAAATAACACCCCACAATGTATTGTTTCGACAGAAAAAGTGGAAAAAAAGAGAGCAAGAAATAAAAGTTACTGTGATAGAGGTAAACATTTGTTGCAATAAATTGCTAGAGCTTTCAAATCTGCAATTTTCAGGCTATGAAAGGACACTGTCATGTTCTTACAGATACAACTGCAGGAGAAAAAGACCTTTCTTCAAGAGTAGAGAGATGCTCTGTCTGAGAGGCAGGGCAGGGGAGTCATCTCCACATCTCAGCCACAACCTAACACTGCTCTGAGGAGATTGCTTACTCTTAATCAATTGCATGCTCACAGTAGAGCCTTTCCTGTTCCTTAACTTGTTGCTTTCTCTTCCAAACACAAAAAAGGGAAACACTGAGATTCAAGTAAGAAAAAATATTTACACACATAAAATGTAATTCTAAACCAAGAATTACTTTCAAGAAAACTTCTGTTAGAGTTCAGAATTTCCTTTCAAAATATTACATATTTTTAAGTTTTCTCCCTCTTCTATCCATAATTGATTCTACTTTATTTACACAAATAAAAAATCTGATACAAATAGCACTGTGGCTATTTGAATACTACAAGGAGAAGCTATTGTCTCAATCCCTAGGTTTAGCAAAGCATTTAGTCATACCTGAGGTCTGACTAAAGCTATTAAAAATGCACTGTTGTAGATTATTTTTACTTACTAGAATACATACCCACACTCAGGAGTATCCAACCCTCACACACTCAGTAAACCAGATAATACCCAAAATCTCATTTTCTTGTTAGTATAGCTGCAATAAATTTTGAATGGATTGAACTCAAACATGACTTTATTAGTTTTAAAGGAATTTCCCCAGGTTTTCTGCCACCAGCAGATAAAACATACAGGATTTTAAACCCACTGGACAATATCGGTGGAGTAATCTCAGAAACTCCTGTATAATTCTGACTGCTTTCTGATCTTTCTTTGCTGCAAAGAAACTGAGTGTTCTGAAAGAAATGATAGAGGTGTCCCACACAGAGTTATTGCTTCCATGAAGATTCTCTCCCCACACTTCCCATAGCTCACAGATGGAATAAGTTATTTCATCTGTACAACAGGGAGGAGAACAACAAATATAACCCATTTTACTTCACTGAGCTGGTTAACCAGAAGGATTCACTGCAAAACAAGTATGCCCTTTTAAGACAATACAATTTTTCAAGTTCTATTTACTATCCTGCTGTTGCAGTTATAACCATGAGGAGAAAAAAAAACCAATAATCAGTGAATGAAACACACTTTAAAGGTATTTCCTTCTTGTGCTACAAGATGTTTACTTCGTGTTACTAAACATGTTAGTTTTCACGTTCAAAAAGTGGATGAATATTATAATGATCCATTCTGTTAACCTTTTTGTGAGCATTATAACAGATAATAGAATCATAGAATAGTTAGGGTTAGAAAGGACCTTAGGATCATCTACTTCCACTCCCTTGCCATAAGCAGGGACACCTCACACTAAACCACGCCACGCAAGGCTTCGTCCAACCTGGCCTTGAACACTGCCAGGGATGGAGCACTCACAACTTCCTTGGACAACCCAATCCAGTGCCTCACCACCCTAACAGTATAAGATTTTCTTCCTTATATCCAATCTAAACCTCCTCTGCTTAAGTTTGAACCCATTACCCTTTGTCCTGTCACTACACTCCCTAATGAAGACATACATTGAGATCTAGACTCTATTGTCCAAATATTGTCCTCCTCTACTCTTAGCTGTAATATTTTAGGTTTTTATGGCCTCTACACTTTTTTCCCCCAAAAGTAGAAGGTCAGAAAAGACAGTAGCTCGCTAGATCCACTGAGCCTTCCCCTTACAGGAATAACGTGGCCATCATTATTCCATTCACTTTGGTGCAGTTTCAAGAACTTAACCATAAGCCAAAGTGTCATGTAAAATTTTCACTAGCTCATTGTAAGGATGCAAAATCTTATTACATAACAACAACTACAAATAAAGAGGAAGTTAGAAGTAAAATTAATGTCATAGCAAGCAGCACAACTAAAAGTTTAAGAGTTAAAACTTATGTCAATAGAGTCAAAGCCTTAGATACACAGTTATATAATATTTCATCATACTTTTTCATCCTAATAATTTTAAAGAGCCTTCAGAATAACTACAAACATTTTTTATTAAGACATAGGAATCTTTCTTATTCTGACACACTACAAGCATTGTTCCACACGCAACTCAATAGGTCCATACCACTTACAATTTTGCAACTCCCTACATCATGTGGTAGACTAGACCTCTACTTGTTTCATGGAGAACATTAATCTAAAAAGCATTTCAAGCACAAAACTCATTACACTTCTGTATCAACACAAGTTTTACTTCCCGGACAGAATGTTTGGAAAAATTTTTGCACTCTTCATTGCTAATTTGCCCCATGGGAGCCAGCAAAAGGTGTCACCCTAAGAGAGTGACTTAGAGATGCTCCTAGAGGTCATCAGCCAGATGAGTTCCATCAATTGTTTCTTACTCCTGTTCTTAAATTCATACAAATCAAATCAATGCTTTGTTTTAATTAAGAAATACCAAAATTTAAATAAATCACAGAATCATTAGGGTTGGAAGGTTCCTCTAGAGATCATCCAGTTCAACTCTCCTGCCAAGGCAGGGCCACTCAAAGCAGGTTACGTAAGAAAGTGCCCAGGTAGGTTTTGAATGCCTCCAAAGAGACAGACTCCACAAACCTCCCTGGGCAGCCTGTTCCAGTGCTCTAGAATTTTTACAAAAAATTACTACATCATATTTTGCATTATTTTTTCCACACTATAGTTTTTCAAATATGCACTGAAGAAAGTTTACATTATTTCAAGTAAAAAACCTGCTTTAAACTAACAAGTTTAACAAAAGCACTAATTTGAAATGTCAAGCTTTCATACTACATGACTTTCATAGCTCTTAAATCAGAGAAAAGCAATGGTCACATACTTTAATTTTAAAGATTATTTTAATTTTTAAGTATACCTCCTTATTGTATAATTCCCAATACCTTCAAATTACTATCTTCAAGAAACTACACAATGCATTTTCATTTTATTAGGAGTGGATTTTTGAAGGTTACTGCTGTCACAGGAAAGAAAAAGCATTTTTTCCACAAGACAAATAGGTACGTATGCAATATCCTATAAAATAGCCTACCAATTGTTTGTTTGAAGCTTGGAAGGATTAGAGGTAGCTCATTCTTTGCTCCAGCATGCTCTTGGGATGCTTCTGTACAATTTCCCAAAACCATATAAAACTGTTCAAGGCAATTTTAGAATATTTACTACTGACACTAAAGAGGAATCTGAACTACCTAAGTAATTTCATTTATGTGTATAGAAACAATTTAAAGTGGGAGACCAGCACTAATTCTTTGATTACAGAATTGTCTGATTCAGAAAGTTTTCAGTGTGAAGTCATTTGAATTAAGTATACCACAGCCCACAAAATACACAAATCTTAACAGATAAAGATGGGACAAAACCGCCAATATCTGCAAACAGGCGCAGACAGTCATACTGCCTTGCTGTCAGGCCTCATAAATTAAGCAGTGCTCTGTCTGGCAAGTAGCTGGTGATAGTCCTCTGAGGAACACAGCTTTTATAGACAGTAGTAATGGAGATTAAGTAGCTCTTCTCTTTTCACTGACTCACCACTGAATCAATGCCCCAGCATGGGTAACAAAGTAACTAGGGGACACTACACTGATCATAAAGTGCCACAACAGAAGTGCTAGGATCTGTGTAAGATAATTAAACACACCTAGTTTTCACTGTTTCTTCTTTAAAATGAAATCATTGCAATGTAGAACTAAAAAGAGCTACATAGACATGGAATTGGTAACTGCTTGCTGAGCATCTGAATCTTTGTGCTGGTTCCAGTGGCCAGCTGCCATCTACCCTGCTGTAGGCTTCAAGGCACCCTGTAGGTCATTTTCTCAAGACCATTTTGTCATGACCACAACAAACAACACAGCTTCTCCAACTCCAAACATAGCAGCTACTAAGGAGGAGAAAAAATGACTGCTATAGCTGAACCCAGGGCACATGTAATCCATATGTCCTACAGATTAAGAGTCCAAAATAATTGTCTTATACACTAAACATGCAGTTCAGAATTCTGTCTCAGCAACTGAAATAATTGGAGCTGGAAAATCTTGTCAATATACTTATGTCAGTTGAAAAATATCAAATTCCTCACTTTCCTAGTTTTAACTTCAGATCTATGTGACATATATAAAGCAATTAAGCTTTCTGTAATTTAAACATTAAGTTGATTGTGGAAGGTGCATTGGTTGCACTGTAGTATTAATTAGAAAATGACATTGCTCAGTGTCAATTCATCAGAAAACAGATGGCTTGGGAAAATATCAAGGAAGTTTAGGCCCCCTATAGCACAAATGCATAGTGAGTGCTTACCCTATCACTCGAGTGTCAAGTGCAGTGAAAATGTGGGCCAAGCAATCTCTCATTCTTTTTTAGTTTAAATTTAGCCATAGGGAAAAAATAGCCATTTTCAGTGAGTCTGGCTGCATGTAATTTTGAGGAATGATATATGTAGAGTGCTGCTACTTATGAAGTATAGCGGTGAACACTTTGTGAAGGCTTAGTCTTATATTTATTCTGTTTAAATACATAAAAGGTCAAAATAAATTGCCTAGAGGCGTATCAGTAGCACAAATTGTAAGCTTCCTCTTGCCTAGACATCACAGGGGTTCCTAAATTAGTCTACTTAAGAATTGACTAATATATAAGACTTTACAAAAAAAAAAAAAATAAAAACAAGCACACACTGGGATTATGTCCCATCAGAAGATAAGACTGAATTACAACTTCTCCCCCTACTGCTTTGTAATGGTGGTCATGAGGACTTGTAAACTCTACAAAGATGTGACCCAGGTCTATGCAAAAAGTTCGAAGAGGTTTTTCTTAGCTGTTTAGCATTCTATGCAATGCTTATGTTACACCACTTAGATTTCAGAATTACTATCTATCAGTTTTACATTCATAGTTCAGAGAGAGACTATTTTTAAAGCACTACTGCATTCGTTATTTGCAATTAAATTTATTTAGAGAGGACACTGACCAGAAGAAATTAGAATGGCTGGTTATAGAGCCATTATGCTACACAATACTTCTAACATCTCATACTCTTTGAAGAAAAGGTGTAGTCATGTGGAATTAATGTGTGGCATTAATAACAATGCGGATTTGTAAAAGGAAAGATACAGTAGAAAGGATCTCCATTCATTTCGTTTTATAATGTCTTCAGTTTAGAAGTGTGGTATTTTTTATTTCAGTGATAAATCTAGAAACACTTAAGCTATTACAAAGAATTACATCCTGTTGATGAAATGCTGCAGAACTGTTCTATTGCAGTCTAATGGGAAACAGACACAGTGAATAATAAGAAATGCTATGAAGACAAACATCTTAATTAGCTAGATTTGACTATAATTCTATTGTAAATTTTGTAGCACTATTATAAAATATTTCATTTAACATCAGAGTTCAAAATACAGTCACCCAGTAAGTATCTATCACAATATTGTACAATGTAGGAGCCTAATCCTATTCCCATTAAATTCTCACTGACTATAGCAATAAGTCCAGTATACAAAGTGAGCTATAATTCCAGTATTACTCTTTTGACATTTGCTTTTGGGAAGCAATGAGTATCTGGGAATCTGCATAGATCACTGAAGTTAACTGCCACTGACCCCATTTCCCTACTTTGTTTTGCCCCACCCCTCCCTCATAATCATCAAGAAAAACCTGTGGAAGATGGGAATGTTTTAAGCACTAAATTTCCGAGATTTTATTGGAGCTGTTCCTACAGGGCCTGTTTGAGCAGGCAGTATCTCTGCTTGTGTCTCAGCCAACACTGCTTTTATAGACTTGTTTTCATGCCTGGATTTTGTGAAAATTTTCAGTATACAAAAATGCCCATAATACTGAGCAGCTGGAAGTGAAGGAATAAACGGTTTGTGGCATACAAAGGAATTATTAAGGAAATGGGAAGTTTCATTGTCCCCAACTTAAAAGACAACAAGTGCTGCACTTGGGGTGTTGTTTGTTTGGTTTGTGAAGAATCTTCAAAATTCTTCTTTACTTTCCTTTCTCTGCTTTCATTACTATTCTAGCACTCCAATTTGTAGTAATTTAGCATACTTCTTTAGAATTATCTACATAGGAATTTTGTTTCAGTTTCCTTGATCAATTCCAGAGGAAAAAGAAAAAAAAAAAAGATATCTAGAGGATTTCAAATATTTACATGCATAATTTAATAACTGCTTATTAGTATCAGCTATCACTTTTCCAAGTCTTAGTTGTCTGTATTTCTAGGAGGTCTAACATGTAAAACACAAGGAACTTTTAACTTGATTTTAATTTTAAGCTCATAGAAGGATTTAGGGACACAAATGAGCTTTTAAGGCCTTAGTTAAACAATTGTGACATTCAAAACTCTCACAAATGCTCCCAAGTTCTAAACACCTTACTTCTGAAGAGATTACTTACTTGAAGAGTTTTCAGTGATAAAGCCTGAGGTGCCTGCACATACTCAGAAGCAACTTAGTTTTATACAAACTCAGCATTTTCTTAAAAATATCCCTGACTAAAGAAACAAAAACCAACAAACCCCACAACTCCAGAGGTAATCATGCTTTTTCATTTTGCCAGAATCCATAGATTCACAGATGAGCCGTACTGTGCTCTATCTAGACAGGAACTTCTCATTCCCCGCCATCATTCAATACATATTCTCAACAGGCACGCATAACTGAAAACACAGCAGAAAAATGCCATGTCCTTCAATGAATGACTGAAACTGCAGGGTTTTAGTTGGTTTGGGCTCTTTTGGTTTTATTTAAAAGCATATCATCTTCCAAAGCAGAGCAACTTACCTATAAACTATGATCAAAAGGTGAACTCTGTTTACCTAACCTTTAAGGACTGTTCAACAGGCAAGGCCTGTTTACATATACTGCATTATTTATGATTAGGATTGGATTCCTTTCTCCATGTGCTTTCCAATCCTGTTACAGGTAGCAAATACTGAGCGGTCAAGAACCATTACATTGTTCCTTTCTAGCTCCAAAACTACATCAAACATTTATTTTTAAACTTTATCCTTCTATCACCTGCACACTCACATCTCAGTTGCATTCTTTTAAGTTTTATTTTGTACTTCTGTTTATATCCCTGTATTTTTCCTATACTGAATCCTCTGCATCAGACAAATTGGCTGAAACAAATCAGCTGGCTACCTGACATTTGTCTTGGGCTTTTACTCCACTTCTGATATCATACATGCAACAGAAAGGATAATCACTACATAAGACTGTTTTACAGCTAAGCCAGTTCAAGATTGCTGATAAGTCTTTAATATAAGCTGACTGATCTGCTCCAGAAAAGACTAAACACTAAAACTCTCGCTGAGTGTGTCTCCCCATTTTTATCACCCTAAATGTGTTAATCCATATATTATTTCAATTAAAATATTCACAGATATCTAAGAATCTGATTTCAATCCAGTGGTTATTTTTTAATTCATGCTAAGGCTCAGATAGGAAAACAGACCTCTGCTCTTAGATTTGCTGCTACTATCTGTGACCCCTTTGGGGACTGGAGACTATTCCTAAATTTAACACAAATTTGATTTCACTTTTTGTGTACATGCCCCATTCTTTAAATGAACCCCTAATTTTTAAACTCGGAAATAAAGGCCCTGTCAGAAGACAGTTAAAGGAAAACAACATTTATTTTCAGACAGAAGCACTTCAGAGTGTTTCAATAGCTAAGCAAGCTTTAAAGGTTTGACTCCCCACAGACTTTCACCTGGTAGTCATTTCTGTGCATGCAGGCTGCACAAAACACACTGAACCCCAACAGAGCATCCAGAGCACTCAGGTTTATGGATGTTGCTGTTAATCCCTTCTCCGCAGTCATCCAGAACTCTACCTCTAACATAAGAATTAAAGGTCTATCTTAAGCTGCACTACTATTATTTGGAACAAATATAATGACACATTAAACATGACAGTAACCCTTTGTAAAGTGTCCGTCTACCTTCTACTTAATCTGTGAAGTATCTGCTAGTAAGATATTACTACTTCTTTGAATAGTCTAAGTTTAGAGAAAAATATTAATTTCAGAAATAAAAACTATTATCTGTAGCTCAAAACCCAGTTTTGAACAGAAAGAGTATGTGCATGTGAGAGAAAAAACAAATGCTCTTCTTGGGTCTCTCCTTCTATTTCCATTTACACCAGTTACAATTTCAGGAGGAGGTCTGCTCCTCTGAAGCATACTATCCAGAAATCCTGACTTGCTTAGCATTAAGTTGCAGAAGGGCTAATTTTAAACACTCGTCACCATTAACTAGGGAAAATAATTTTACCAACAGTCAGTGGCTGAAGGACAGAAAAACATCTAAGTGTACCTTTTTCATTTGCTTTGTTCTGTGGCAGACTAGAGCAGTCCTGTAATACATGGGTACTAGCCTAGTATGGGTAACATTTTAGACAGAGATTTGAAGGATCTTATACATTTACGTATAAGAAGAACTGAAAACTAAAAAATGTTAGTGCTAGACTTTTCTTTGCATGAAAAGGTCTTGTTATACACCTCAGTACTGGAACTCTAAATAATACCAGTAACAGTGGGTTTCATTAAAAGAAACATGGCATGAGATAGGTAGCTAATCCCTTCCATTAGCATTCTGCTCACATCAGAACTCCCTGTGAGAAAACCCTCAGGCTTTGTATCCCTGAGAGCATTTGGTGAATTTTGAGACTACACCTCTATGTTCTTTAAGAAATAGTTCAATATCAAGTTGCCCCTAACTTTTGTATCCATTTCTGGTTCAGCCATGCTGAACAGTAGTGCTTTGAGAGGAAATCTGCATTAAAGGACAAGTGATAACTGCTTCATAATTTTCCATACCAGTAAAAAACCCCTGAACTACAACTAGAAGAGATTTTGGCAGAAGAGTTGAGGTAATCACCATCAAGACAGCAATGAAACTTTCTGTGGGTTCAGTCACTGCTACAACAGTGTCTTAGCTGCTACAACAGATAAAAAAACCCAAGTCTGAACAGAGCCTCTGACTCATCATTCACAGAACACATGCAGATAGCAAGGCAGTGGCAGCATCTCCTTGCTTTCACTTTCTTTTAAGTTTTGAAGTACAGAAAGAAATCCTAAAATTCAACAAAATATTTTCTCACAGTTTTTTTGGTTTGTTGGTTTTGGTTTCTTGGTTTGTTTTTTTTTTGTTTGTTTTCCAGTAAATCTGGCTATAGTTGAATTTATACCAAAGCAATATTGAACAAGAGTTGAGTCTTCTGAAAAGCTGGTTGCTCTTTTGAGCACACCACCCATGCACAGCCATAACAGGCGTTCCGGCAAGAGTACAGGAATTCGCACTGACAAGGACTGTTATGTCCTTGTGTCATCTCTCATGAAGTGCTTTGAAGGCCGCAATACCACAGTATATGATGTTGTTAAAACGTACTTCATTCTTGGTTTAATCTTCACCATAGAAGCAAAAATACTTAATAATTTTTAGGCTCACTAATACATTTCTTCTCTCTAACTGTAGCACATTCATATATATTTAACTCTGCAGTTGCACTTTGGAAGCATGACCCAGTAGTGTGGAAGCTATCCATTTTCATACACAGCCTGTGGGTTAGTTAGCACAGTCGAACTGTGAACCTAAATTACAGTAAAAAGTTTCTTTTTGTCTAAGATAAGGAAGAAGCCTCTACAAAAATCACTGCTGAGGGTGCCACTCACAGGTTCTTGCTGCAATCAGTTATATGAATATTTAACAGATTCAACAACTAGAGATTTGGTAAAGAATTCTGTTACTCATGTATAAAGAAATTAATGACCCCTATTGCTACTTGGTTAAGCCAGTTCATGGAAGTATTAGTTAGACATGGTACAGTGATGCATCAAAGTTGAATTATTCTCTTTATACTACTGGTCACTACATAAAACATTCACAGATGTCAGGAGAGCTTCCAGTAAATCCTGTGATCTCTTGGTGACCTCAGGCAAGAAAGGAAAAAGATGTAAAAAAGTGAAATTAGTCTGCAACACCACAACACCACCAAACTTACACTGATGAAGCCACCTCTGATCTCTCAGAGCCACAGGTCCGTCACTGAATTTGCAACTGTTGTGGTTTAAACCCAACCACACAGCTCGTTCACTCACTCAACCCCCCCCCTTTCTTGCCCTCCCCTTGCTCACGGAGGGATGGGAAGGAGAATCAAAAGAATGCAACTCCCACAGGTTGAGATAAGAACAGTTTAGTAACTAAGGTATAAC
>JBCJKH010076393.1:0-21079 GCA_039877255.1 Loriculus beryllinus | reverse complement strand
GAATGCTCAAGACCATTTAAGTTGCCTTTGTTAAGAATTAAGATTTAAAAACTAATAACAAAAGATTTACAAATTTACAAGACAGCAAAGCACAAAACAGAAACACATAGCTGAATCAGACTGTTTCTACATCATGTACCTGATTTATCTATTGTTCCACTTTCCACAAGCATACGGAGTAGACCACACAAAGTCTTAGTAGCGTCACTTTGCATGACTTCAGCATGGACACCAGCAGAGAGACAAAGTGTCTGTAACAGGTTCACGGTACTTGTCAGCATCATGGAAGTAGGGTGGAGATTCCTTTCAACTTGTTCTCCTTCTGAAGAGAGACAGAGAAGGCAAAGGAATGTATTAATATTAAGTTAAGCTATTTCACAAAGACTTTTGAAAGAAACTGAGAAATTTGTTATAAATATTTCCTCTACAGTGATCTGACATTAAGAAGATTCCTTACCTCCAACTGCAAGAGCAAAAGATAAAGCAGACATTTTGTGCAGAGATTTTCAAGTTACTCTCTAGCAGTACACAACTTAAAAGGAATTCCAAATGCAGTGCCAAGAACCAGGGAAACAGTGTGACTAGATGTATAATTAGGCCACATAAAAAAAAACCACTGCAGAATGACATTAATGTATGCTAAAATGCATATCTCCTGGTATCTGTAACTGAAACTATTTTAGTTGGGTAACACCATTTTCTCCAGCCCATGAATATGCAACACATGTGACACCATGCTCTCTACCCTCCTTTATCAGAGTAAAGCTATCATAAGAAACATTCTGGTCAGAAATATACACCTATTAAATTAATCTTCTTTGGTGAAGCATTAATTTCCTATGAAAAAAACTTTTAGATATTACAAGATATCAATTTTGGAATTCAATTAAAATCCTGCCTCTATTTTTATAAAAAAATAGCTTTTTTACCAGAATCATCTTCAGTGTCTGAATCCTCTGTTGTAGGCTGTGTTGCCGGTGGCGGCTCAGCTAGTTTGAGATCATATTTTCCCTCCTTCCCCATTCTGTAAGAATTTGTACTTCCAGTGTCCCACTGCACTCTAATCCAGCCATCTTCTCCGAGTTCTCCGATCACACGACCCAAACCTGGAGTGGGTCCATCCTGACAAAAGAGAGTGGCTCAAAGTTACACAATCAACAACACTAATTCATACTCAAAATTCATAAAATAATAATGCAATTACTCTTTTTTGCTGCTAAACTAATGGTTAGGCAGCAAATATTCAATAATGTTTCAAAATCCAGCATAAAGTTGAAAAGTATTTCACAATCTTCAAAAGAAACGCATCCAGTGAACCACAGCAACACTCATGTTTAGATATGTTTTACTATGTACTACGTTGGTGCCACACACATCTAGTTGTAAGTGTATGATACTACTGTAGCATAAAAGGGACTCAATTTCCTCTTAAATCATTAATCATAACAGTCTCACTAAAAAGAATTTTCATCTCTGAAAATGAAGTTAAACAAATAATTAATATATTTTCTGCCAATTCTCCAAGTCCTTGAAACGTAAAGTGGCCTTTAAAGCTTGAACATTAAACTGACAGACATTCCACTGAACAGACTTTAGATTTTAACACAGCCAAATCTGCATGAAGGAAGTTGTACCTGATCACCCCATTTCCAGTCTACCCCTCTCACCACTCTGGTACCAATTTTCATCATGGCTGCCAGCTCTGGTCCAGAAACAGGGAGTTGAACAGGTGTAGTCTCCTTTCTTGATTCTTCCAGGACTGTGGCAGAAGCTCCATGAGAAGAGGCAATCATATCTTCTTCAATGTTATCAGAACTAGGTCCTAAATAGGAAAAAGCATGAAAAAATTTAAAACCAGCTCTGTTTGTATGCATATATATATATATATTTGTATGCAAAACTTTAAGGCACATAAGGTTTGCAATATAAAAGCAATAATAAACAGGAAAGCTGACTTAATAGGCGATGCAGTCAGATGAGCTTTTAGGAAACTATGATGTAATTGCTTTGAATACACGGGACTCTAAATACTTAATTTTAAATACAATAAGAAACAAAATAAGGTAGATGTATTATAATAACAAGTCCATTGGCTACATGGTTCTACTAACAATTTTTTTGTAAAAACTTCCTAAGAGCACTCCAGTTAAATACAAGTTATGAGAACAAATGTTTGGTACTATCAAAAAAAAAAAAAAAACCAAGAAATCAAAAACAAGGTAACTTGAATCATAGCAAAACACACCACAGAACTTCTTATAGCAGAACAAACAAAGGGTCTTCCCACTTAAATATGCGGACTGGAAACAGCTTTAATAGGTAGAACAAATGAAACTGAATGAGTAGGGAGTAGGCACTTCCTAATGTTTCAATTTTAAAATTTCCGTTTTAAATTTATTTGTAATGTTTCCGTCAAAATTACACTATCATTCCTAAATTCTAGCAAGGGATGGCCAAAGCAAAGGCTTAGAAAGAAAACTGACTAAATAAAGGCTATTGTCAACAAACTTCCTTCTCAATCATGCTTACAGATACAGATAAATACAGTTTTTATACTGGGGTAAAAGTAAACATCATGAAGTATTATCTTTCAGAAACAAAGTAATTCTGTAGTTTGGGTACACCAACAGGTAAAAAAATACAGATTTACAAAACATGTGCTTTCTTGCAAACAAGAAGATCTCATACCTATCAGCCGCAGAGTTGTTTGTGTTAACGCTAGCATGCCAGAATTAAGGAGGAGGCTCAAGGTATTCGCACCATGCTGCAGAGTCAGCATGTTGAGCATGACCAGCAGAAAACGTGCTTGTGGAATAGTTCCAAGACTTGGTCCTGCTGGATTTTCATTAGTAATTGTTTGTAGAGGAACAGGCTGCACACCTAATTCAAAAGTAATACAAATAACAAAGTCAACTGACATTTGGGAGCTACAGCAAAATAGGCTATGGTATGATTTAACTGATGGTTTGAAATATCTGAATGCCATGCTTTGCTTTAAGAAATTAAAGCTGAAGTTCCAAGAAACTTTGATTTTTTAGAATTTAGATGTTAATGGTGAAATATTACAAATGAGTAATCAATCACCTTCTGCAGGGAAACCAGCAATACTCTTTTAAACACTGAAAACTGAGTTAAGGAGGTTGGGGAGAGGAGCACATAGCGACACAAGGACAGACAGAAAATCAAAGTAATCCTCAGTAAAAAACAAAGGAACTGATTTTAGGATCCCAACTATTAAGAACTTCAAAAAATCCTCAATGAACTGCAACAGTATTTACTTAAAATAGTTTTCTCCCCAGCCAACATCAAAAAATGAGATTTACCTAGTTCTTTAAATTTTGCACTGGCATCTAGCAAGATGTTCCGGACATTCTGAATAGCCCACGCATACAACTTCCCAAAAGTTACTTCTAGCAGCATTCTGTTAAACGGTGGGATCAGATCAACATCCTTCAAGCAGTCAGTAAGAGGGTCCCTTCATAGAAAAACAACAACAAAATAAGTTTGGGGTTTTTTCTTACTGAAGAATTGTGAAAGCAAAGGAACAAAAAGTTTTACCCTATATTGGCTCCTTCTGGAATAAGCCTCTGCCATCCACAAAACAAAGCATACTGCACAGATGGAAGCAAAAAATTTTTTGCTGCCAATTTCAGAATAGTATCTATTCCCTCCAGACGAACTTCTGCTCTTTCCAACTGCAAAAGAGGAAAAAAAAAGAAATTGTCATATTTACGTAAACTGCTAACACAGGCAAGCCCATAGTCATACATTTTACCTGTTTTAATAAACACTTTCTCATTTTTTCTACATCCACCGGCTCTTCTTTAAGGGCAAATTCAACAATAGTGCTAAGAAGGGCAGACTGTGGATACAAGCCTTGGACATTCTGCTTCAGCCACTTGTATTTGTGGACACCTGTAACTGTACTCAGAAGTGGCTGCCACTTATCCTGCAAAACAGGAAGGTAGAATCTTAAAACATTTTAATCAATTTAATTCTAAATTACTGAAAATATTTTTTTTTTCATGTAAAACCATATTCAAATTTAAAACACTAGAGGAACTTCTTCAAAGCCAGGAAAAAGTTTAGTATTATCTGCAATTCATTCTCTTGTTTACTATCACTTCATAAAATTTTGAGTGCATTAATACTCAAAAAAAGAGGAAGTAATCCGTAAAAATCTTTTATCTTGAAATGAAATGTTATCTGGAAACTTCTAAGACTATCTAAAAATTAGGGAAGGTATCTTTACATATTCTAAATATGCAGTACGTAGAATTGTTTTAGGAATTATTCCAGGTCTCATTAAAATAATGCACCATACTTAAGTATATACCCTAAACGCTATCATCAGAATATTAAATGTCAAGATATAACAATCATGCTTTAGCTTATATTTTTTTTTTCTTGTTATCTTTATTCACGAGGTTAAGTCAGTATCTGATATGCTACCTTGGGTGATTTGATTGGTATGGGCCTTTTATCTATAGGTACAGGACTGTGAGGTACCACACAGGATTCTTCTAAATCACTCTCTTCATTTCCGATTTTGGATTCTTCCACATCAGCAGATTCAGATTTTTTTGGCACTAGAAACAAAAATTACATTCTTTCATGTAATCTGGTAACATTTTACAGTGTCATGTTTTTAGGTTTGCATGATTAACTTAAGCATACAAAATGCTTAAGACCTGCCTGTAATAAAATGGAAATGTACTCTTGGTGAACAGTATGTCCAACTATTATTAAATTAGCTCTGTAATATCTGCAACATGCTTTTATCTTTAAAAAAAACTTCAAAAGCACTTTGCTGTAGGTTCACCACATTATTTCCAGTTAAACAGTTCTCCAACTACACTGTTTTAATAAAACACAATATTTGATAAGATTCCACTTCTAGTTAGACTCTACTATAACCAATTCAGAGGGACTGATACTGATGGATTATTAATAATCATTTAATATGCTGGAACACACAGAAGGCTGCCTCACCTCTTGTCTGCCTGTTCTTGCTTAGGAACTGACATGTAGCCATTGATTTAGAAAACTTCATGAAAATGCATCAGAACGCAAATGGCTTTGATGCTTTAGCTAACAAGTCTCAAACATAAAGCAGCAAACCTTGGAATGAGATTGATTTTCACTGTTTCAAAGAAAATACATTAATGTCACCTTACCTCTTTTCTTCCTTTTTTCTCTAATTATTTTCTGAGCTACCCTCCGCCATCGTGGCAAGGAACTCAAAAGTTTAAATTTAGACATTATAGAGAGATCATTGCAAACTGCAGGACGTAATTCATTGAATAAGAATCTCAAACGCTCAATGACAGGAGCACAAACTTCCTTGTAAGAACGTCCTTGTTCTTGATGAGTCTAGAAATGGCATTGAAAGATTAGGTTACTGTTTAATATTCAATAAAATGAACAATATGTAACTTATTAATAAAACACTTAAAATGAAAAACAATCTGAACTTCAGCAGCTACAAGGCTTACCTTTATCAGTGAGCATTTTGCTTGGTAGACAACACGACACACATCCACTACAGATTTCGGTAAGGTTTTGTGCTTTACCTGGTCAACTCCAAGGGTACCAGGATGAACAAGAGACAGTGCTATGTGACCTTAATGGGAAAAGACAATCTGTAAATATACATTTCCAAAATCATCCATAGCAGAGTTTAAACTGGTCCAAGATGTATTCTGGGACAGCTATACCACAAGCCTACCTACCCAAATCTTCATGCTTCAGAAGACAACATAATAACAAACGTCCTACTTCTTCCACAGGATGCTCAGGAGGGAATGTGATTGGTGTTGTTAAGTGACACTGTTTACAGTATCTCTCTATTTGACACAAGAAGTCCTACAAAAACACACAACAGCTTCTGTTTAGCTTCAGTTTTAAGTAAAATGAAAGGACTTAAAGTACTACAGCCAGCATTTAAATAACACTGAATAACCTCCATAATCTGAACTAACAGGTAAAGTGAGATAAAACACACAGTATGCACTTTTTAATACACAGGAATTACAATTCAATACTGCAAAGAATATCCTATATCAGTCTTGTATGAATAACAACATGGCTCAAACAACAAAGCTACTACTGCCTTTATTTTTTTCTGACACAGTCAGGTCACTTAAGACAATTTTTAATTCTCTTCTGGCTCATCATTATTGCTATGTTATTCTCCCAATGACTTATTTTAGGGCTTTGATAAAGGAGCTGAACTCAAGAGGTTCAAAAACCTGAAGGTACTATAAAAGATAATGATCAATGTAAATTTTAGGGGGTTTCATAATGCCCGTGAAACCAGCTAAGTGAAACCTGAACCCTAAGGCACAAAGGGACTTCAAAGCGTACATGCACCTGACACACAAAATACATTTGAACTTTGGCAAAGAAAACTGCATCTTAGTTCAACTGAAGGTGAGCAGGGTCTGTCAATACTACTAAAACTTGACATGGAAAGTAACACATTATTTTTTTTTTTTTTTGTAAGAATACATTTACATTTTTTAGTTCTATCACTCAAAAATTCAAAAAAAGAAACTGTACTAAGTGAAATACACAAAGTTTATCCATTAGTAGTACTCAACCACTCCTTTCACTAAAAGTAATTCTGAAATAACTTTTTCAACTATTTTGCTATAACTTCTGGAAAATTTTGACCAACAAAACTGCTTCAGGCCATCACTGTCACCCTTCAGCAACATTTTTTGTGAACAGAATTACTGAAGCCTTACCTTTACAGTGTGATCCTGAATATTATTATCTGCAATAGCTTGGAGAAAAGGTTGTGAATGGTCACTCAAAGATAATCGATGTGTATATAGTTTTGATTTGTTTGGGGTAGTGTTACCAGGTGAACTACAATGGTCTTCATCTTTTTCCTCATTGTAACTATAATGAATTTGACTAGTTTGCAAGCCTCCAGAAAAGATAGATGACTTCAACCATTCTAAAAGAAAGGAAACACACATGTATATTCTGATGAAAGATTAAGCTATGAACACTTAACAAGTCCCTCAAATAAAATGCATATACAGCCTTCAAACAAGTTTTAGCAGCTCTTCCATTTGATGAAACTTTTCCACAAGAAAAAAAAAAAAGGGGGGGGGGCATGCAACTGGGAAACAATTAAGTAACAGGGCAGCCACCACCCATTCAGAGATAATAGGGCCTTAGCTATTTTTCTGTGATTAATATTGAATTATATCATCTATTCACCAAACTGAGATACCCAACGAGATAGACTCCGACACCAGATGCTTCAGGGACTCTTAATTGAACACAAATTGTGAGATAACTGTGCTGTACAGTCTCCTCTTACAGTACTCTGTCTTGCATATTACAAAAAATACGGATTTAATTGTTCAAAACTATCTAATCCTCATTTCAATCTTGTACATTAGTGGACCTTGATGAGTGTGGTAATTAATGTTACCAATAAAGAACTTCTGGAGAAGACAGCAAGACTGAAGAGGTGATAGATTCCAAGTTAATTTATTTCCCCTGTGTTTTTTTATTGAATGCTTTCACTAGTATTTATCACTTATTTAAGCTCAAAATGAGGTTCTGCTTACTGGCACATTCAACTTCCAAAGGCGAAAGTGGTGTGCTCATTGACAGGTAGGAAGCGTGCAGTCCAAGGAGAAGACCCAAATTCCTTTCAGTATCTATTAGAGGTGATGACAAAGTGCTGAGATCTGGCGTTGTAATCACTTCCTGGTCAGGCTAATTAAAAGAAATATGAGTTGAAAGCTAGAACTGAGCTCCAACAAGGACTCTTATATCAAAGCAGTAATTTACTCTAGAAGGTATGTATCCATTAACATATAACATTTTTACCTCCATATAGTGGCCAACACAGAAGGCATGCATTGATTCCCGTGTGTCTTCAAACTGCAAAGCAGCTTCCAAAGCAACAACTGGGTCCTCACCTGCAAACTGAGCTAATGAAAGAATGAGGTAGTCAGTATAATATCTAAAGAGCTGTGCATGCAATCCAGTTTTGAAACAGAAGTAATCTGTGTTTTTAATTCAGACGCTGATTCTCACCAAGTATGCTACTGCCAGTTAAAGACTGGGTTTGGAAGTCCTTTATATCATACACTTTCCCATCAATCACTGTCCAAAATCCTCCATCTTTGTTATGGTTCTCTAGATCAGCTTTACGTATAAGTGTCACCTCCTCATTATTTCTGCAACTCTGGCCAGTAAAAAATGAACCTACAGGTATGAAACAGAATAGAAAAATTTTCAGCAGAAAAACAAAAAGGAGTTTTGAACATTCTTTAAATAGTTGCCTAACCAAATTCTTCACTTCTGTTCAAAGTCTGTTTGTCTTTCGATATGCTCAGAAGTCAAAGGGCTATTAATATTTTCCTGTCTACATACCATGCAATTAAATTGTCTTCATGTTGTATTCTTTTTCTGAACTAATCTCCAATGTCGCATCATCAAAAACCTAGCAATGCCAAACTATACAGCTGTTTTGTTTGGAGGTATACCAAACAACCAGTGTTCTGGCAAATCACTGCCATAGTCTGTTGTCCCTCCAAACTACTTCAATTTTATTACATGCTTGCCTACAAGGCATTGGCTGTATCTTTAATTTTAGTCTAAATCCAGATCATTTTCTTTATATGAAATGAAGGTTACATATGTGCTAGAACTCCTCCCAACTACATACAAGTAAACTATTTCAAACCAAAGGTGATTTCATCCAGGCAAGAAACATCAGAGTAATGTTTGCACACATGCACCGTTATATCAGCTTTCTCTATTAAGACCAGTAACTGAATTTTCAGTTTTTGCTCTCCCCAACACACTGTCTAGCAGTGTGACGTTTGGCTCTCTTAAGTTATGCCAACCATGTTTCATTCCTTCCTCCACCAGTAAAATGCTCATTTTTAACTTCTCTTTTCATCCCAGACACAGCTCTATAATAAAGTGCCTTAGGAAAGGAAAACTTCATTATTTCAAAGCTTTCACAGTACTCTGCCTTTATGTTACAAATAGAATTTAGTAACAAGATGCACAGATGTACCACTCCTGTTTTCACTGCAACTTTTCACACTCAAAATTACCTGAACTACTTAATTTAAAAAGTTGCATTCGTACTCTGCTTAATCCCACCTCTATATATAATTTCCTTAAGAATTCACAGGCAGAAATAAATACTGATGTATGAATTGGTTAATACAAATTTGTATATAGTAGAATTTGTATAAAGAAGAATTCCCTTCTCAAGAGCAGCTCATGAACAGTCACCATTTTTATATAGCTACTTTATGAAAACACAAATAAACAGCCCAGATGTTTTTTGTACATACCCATTATTCCTGGCCATGCTAAATCCTCATTGTCATCCCTTTCCTTTCCAGGGGCTAAATGGTTAAACCTGTCTAGATGTTCAAGCAAGCCAGCTAACAGAGGGATAGCACCAGCTTCCTGCATTAATCCAGCATTTTTACTGAGAAGTAGCACTACAGAAACCACCAGTTCTGGAAGAAGAATGCCTAAAACACAGAAAAAACAGAAGTAAATCACCAAGCAATACATTCTGCCTTCAAGTGCTGCTTCATTACAAAGCTCTTGCCTTCCCCATCAAATTCCCCCTTCTCGACTTTATTTTGTCATTTACAACTTTCAAGAACAGCTACAATACAACTTTATAATTTGTGAAGGAAAGGAAAGGAGGACAGCAAAGTAAAACCTACCTGTTAAATCCCCATCCACGACACGAGATACTTCTGCAAAATGCCTGTGACTAGTAGAAGCAATGCTGGTTGCCACAGGAAGTATATCGCCAATGTGCGTGCACAGAAGAGCAGTGTATTTCTTCAGCAAAGAGCCAACACCTAAGAGGTCAGGACCTATGTAAAAAGGAGGAAGAATACAGAAAACCATCAGTCATATTTGAGACAGCTTTCAAAAGCTGTCACTCTTCTGAAATGCAGCTACTCAGCACTGCATTTAGAAATTGCATCCTTTTAAAACTTCACAAGTTTAAAACTTTGTTATCTAGATCCTGTTGCCTTCAGAAAAGAAATTTTCCTTTACAGAAAAAAAATTGAAGAACTACTTTCAAACACCTTTCAGACAGATTCAGCAACTAAGCTGATAAATGAGGTAAGTTAAAGAAAGAAACTAATATGCTCTGAAAAACATATTACAGAAATACTGGGAGAAGGGGGGCTTATTTTTGTACAGTAACTTACCATATGTATTAGGGACCTGCCCAACACAATCTCCTGGGTAAAGTTTACTAACAAGCAGCCGCTGAAAACGGAGCAACAGGTCCAAAGAAGCAGATCTCTCTTTGCTATAATGTTCATGATCCACGCAGGAAGAAATGCGACGAGCAACATCTTTTAGTTTGACTATCGTCTGTGAAGCAATGTTCCTAATTGGTATAAAAGTATTGTAAAGTACTTAAAGGGAGCTGGTAGTGAAGACAGTCCACAGAAACACAGGTTAAGCTTTGGCTAGAGTTTCGCACAGCTATATGAGAAACCTATGCAAAGTTTCTTTGTAGGATGCTCCCTTGTTTGCATCATAGTACCCAAAAAGTCAATAATTTTTGTGGAGACATTCCATTTTACAGGATTTCTAAAAAGTGCATCAATTCTGGTTCTTTTGTCAATCATTCACTACAAAAATTAATCTGACCATTTTCACTGAAAGGCTGCGATGAAAGTCATGACATTATGTAGCTCAGAAGAGTCTCAGTGCTGATTAAATTACTTGGTTACCAGCACAATTAAATGAAAAAGCACAATATATCTCATAGTGGTCTCATAATTACTTCCTGTTACATATGCTACATATGAAATACTGCTGTAGCTGACATAGAGAAGCTTTGTTCTCAGCACCCTGTTGATCACGTATTCACAATTCTTTCTCAGTGTCAAGAATTTAAAATTCATGTTTAGGCCCACTTACAGCCCCAACTATAGTCTCCTTAAGGACAAATATTCCATTCTAAATAAACTTGTGCTGAATTTCACACTTCATAAGGACAGGCTTTTGAATGTCCTTTATTTGTTACACAGACTTTCAGGGTACAGAAAGAAGTACACAAATCATAAAAGCAAGGCAGTAAGTTTTACTAAAATTAGTCATTAAGTATAGAACTTTGCTCTTTAGCAAATACAAAATAGCAAAACTATATGAAAGCTAGGAGAATGTTCAGTATTTTGTATTCTTAGGAGCTAAAATGCTAGTAGGAGACTATTTATCTGCTAACCAAAATTAGTCATCTTTTAGTTGACTATAAAACTTCTGAACAGATCTTCTGTACAAGAGTAAAAGACAAATTCAAAGCAACTACCTTAGTAACTGCTGAATTAACTGAACTAATGGTAAACTTTGCTTTCCTGCAGATTCATAAATTCCAGTATTAATAAGGTCTTTGTCCAATGGAGTCCTGCTCCTATGAAGTGTAGATGCATTTGCTTCTTGTTCATCAATTTCTTTTTCTTTCTGTGCTTCTTTTTTTGCTTCAATATCCTAAAAAAGTATATAAAGAAAATGGACAAACTGCCACTGTGATTACGAAACATTTTACTAACAAGTATTCATGTTAACATGATCAAGTTATTTTTACCTATGCCAGAAATGACACAATCCCAACCAAACGTGTATTGAATATTCCACAACAAGTCCATGGGAACACATTTTTTAAAATATATAAAATGAAAGTAAGAGAGAGCAGACAGCTACCAAATTCAATTTCCACCAAACCAAGTTAACAATTGCTTTTTGTTTGACGTATGTTTAACCATGCCAATAACTGGTGCACAGCTCAAAACTGAAGGCATGTTTACTCTATAAAAATAACACATCCAGTCCGCTGCAGAAGAACCTGGCGTAGATTTGCTACTGAGCTATAGCATACAGAACTCTATGGAAATATATTCACCCAGGTTTTAGACAACATAAATTAACCTGTGCAGCGCTATATGCTGCCACCTACATCACTTTAAGCATATACCCGAAGTCGGCTCTGGCATCTCTGACCCACACTATAACAAATGTGCCCTATGAGACTTGGTTAAAAATCAAGAGGTGTTGCATGTCTTCAAATACAACAGAAAATGCTAATGCTAGACTATGCAATAAGGCAAAAATTAATACATGCATTTCCTTTCATCATAAACCTCCCCATTTACCAACAGTGGAGAAGAAAAAAAAAAAAAGAAGAAAATATACTTGGAAGAATACAACAAGTAAAAAGGCAAGGGAGAAGCACACTTTTGTTTTCACAGCCACACATAAATATGGCAATTTAAAGTAGTTTCTGCAGAGGATGTCCTGTCTCTGAGGAACTAATGGAGAAGACAGTATACACAGAATGTTTCTTTCTTTCTTTATATAACTAGTCAGCATCTACCACATATTCAAACCTGCCTGAAATGGAACCTATGGAAATTTGGGATGCTGCAAAGAATTCATTCACCTTGAATTCTTGAGTACTATGGCTGAAACTTCTGCTGGAGAGACATAAGCGAAATCAAGGAAGTGAAGAACTCAAGAATCCCACAGAAAGGTACAAACTGCTTTGTAAAATTATGCTCCTATTACAGAGCTTTAGTAAAAGTTTGTTACCTTTGCTGGTATCATCAGTCCAGGCAACGAGAAGAAACACACTACTAAAAAGGAGAATGTGATTCACGCTTCCATACAAACACTGGCTCAAGTTTCAGGTCAAAAGAGGATAACATCAATCTACAAACTCAAAAAAACACTTGATACATCTTCTTATTCTGTTTATACAGACCTTTAAAGCTGATGAAACATACCTGAATTTCTGCAGTAATAGCAGCATTTAGTGCAGACTCTAAGCCTCCATCAGCCATCAAGCTGCCCACCAAGAGGTCTATCATAAATCTACGGCCTGGACTTACATTCATTTCATTTCCTGAAACTTAAGAACGGAAGGAGCTATTAATGAACTAGAAATGAAAGCTCCAAACAAACGGGTTTAAATATTAGGACCAACCTGCACTGGGTAAGAGTGCCGAGAGAGCTCTAGCCCGCTCTTCTGCTGTTGGCAGTAACACAGACCATCCACTCTGCAGCACTGCTTGAGCAGCCGATTGCACAGTATTAAGAACACCAGCATTGCTTGCTAATGTTACCACTGTCTGTTTCAGGCTATTGAGCAGAATACTGCCCAAACCTAAGCCAAGGCATTCCGGATCCACTTGATGACTAATGGCAGCATGAAGCTGAAAAAAAAAAAAAAAAAGGGGGGGGAGGGAAGGGAGAAAGCAAATTTTAATTAAGAAGAGATGTGAACTTTGGGAGGGGAAAGTCATCAAAACTGGAGAAAATAAATTCACTGACCAAGACACAAACTTTCACACCCATAAGTTCGTAAAATTAAGGGAAGTGCTGGCTTGCACAAACACACGCTCAATTTAAACTAATACCCAAATATTATGTCTTATATTTAATTATATAGTCAAAACCTCTGAACTGTAATAACCTAAAGAATGACTTAAATTGTTCCTACTTTGCTACAGTATGCTAGGAAAAGTAGCACTAAAAAGGACTATCACTCTTAAAAATGCTGTTTAAAATTCTTAGAAATGCTCAAAATCTGAGTGTATTGGATTATTGTGTAACTATACCATGCTTAAACCGTTCAAATTTTATTTTTACGGTTCATTTTTAAAGAGATCCAAAAGCTGTCAAGAACAAAAAAAAACGACCATTAGCTGCCAAATTTCAAGGAGTAGAAAGTGATACTGTACTTACTCAACTTTTAAAAATCAATAAAACCATTTTAAAGCACATTAAGTCAGCTATTTTCATCCACTACTGAAACAATTAGCTCAAGGACTGCTCAATGCATAAGAAACTGAAGGTACCTGAAGCCTTAGGAGGTTTAATGTTGCCACAGCCATACACTCCTTCTCCTGAGGAGGGGGCCAGTCAGAGGAGCCATCCATTCCCTCTGTCACTTGTCTTAGTAATAGATCTAGCTGCTCAAATGTCATGGGGCAAACATCCACCACAAAAGGCACGCGCAAACCTATTGACCATTCCGAACATGATGACCAAGCAAAACTCTATAAATAGAAAAAACTTCAACAGTTATTTCCCAAAGATAAGATGACACTGATTACAGATAGGAGTGTAAAGCCAACATCTGCTTTCAAACAGTAACAGAAGATGCAGAAATAAGATTAGGACATCTATTGAAGAGAAGCTTCCACTTCCATCCTTGTCAACATATACAAAACCCTACCAAGGCCAGAAAAAAAAAATCTCTTATCACATTTTCAAACTGCTATTATGCCAGTCCAGAGAGCTCACTATCTTTGTTGCAAGAAACCTTCTGCTTGACAACTCTTCAATTCCTATACCAGACTAAAAACACATCAGGTAAATAGCTACTTCTCAGACCACCAGAGAGAAGGAAAGTTAGTCACCCCTTTCTGGCAGAAGAACTGCATAAGACTTGTTTTTTCTAAGCCCTCGTTTATTCAGAATAAGAAATAAAATGAAAAAAGTCATGGAAACACAGAAAGAAGGACTGGGATTAGTGTACAGAACTAGTCTCAGTTAGAGACAAAGACAAATGATAATTAACAAATTAATAATAGAACTTACCTGAGCAGGCCCACAGGCAATTCCAACAATATGCTTTGTGTCTAATCCTGGAAGAGCTGCGGGCTCTGGTTTGGTGATCCGCAAAGTATCAAAATGTTGACACTGATCATTGCTTCCCCAGCTGTGCACTTCACTATCTTCAGTCAGTGCTAAACAGTGGGTAGATCCAGCTGCCACGTCTATCACCTTCTTCCCTGATAGGAAAGTCAATATTGAAAACATAAATTAAAGATTACAATCATTAACAGAAGAATATCAGTGGTAAGCAAAACTGTGCTAATTACAACCATACTTCGCTATGAACATATTACGGATGTCAAAAGTCTCACCTTTGCCTTACCAGTGGATTGGAAGAGTACAGCAAAAAAAAAAAAAAAAACCAAGGAAATATTTAAAAATTCTTAAGTACAAAAGTTGAACAGTTTGTTAAAAAACTTAAGTACAAAAGTTGAAAAGTTTGTTAAAAAACATCTTCTATTTTGCATCCCTTCTAGTTAGATATTTTTTCAGGAAAAGTTTATTCATGGATGGGGATATCTTTCAACAGACACTGTAAAATTATACGGCAGTCATCAGTTCAGAAGTTACTATCTATTAGACCATTCATCATATACGAATAACAATTTTAGGAATGACAGAGCAATAAAGGATTTTTCTTACTCGGCTCCTATAGAAGTCAGATTTCTCTCAAATGCAAGAAGCAATCTTCACTTTATTATAAAATAGTCAAAAGTACTGCCACAAACACAGTTTTAACATCATTTGTTGCCTGTGACTGTCATTTATTCCATTCACATGCCCTAATCTAAGCATAAATATACCTTTTTAATATATATTCATTTGCATAACACTGCAAAGGAACAGGTTCACATAAACACTTCAATCACAGTAAAAGAAAAGCAGTGAGAATACAAGACAAGCAGCATTTAAAGTAATCATAATATAGTGTCTCTAAGTCTGCTAGAATTTTAAAGGCATAAATGCAGAAGTCCTGGGAAATGTGCATTATCTTTTTCAATGCAACTAGCATAGAGTATGACAGAGTACATGGTACCATCATTTTTTAAGTTGAGGTCATTAGTGTCCCATAGAAGACTGCAACAACAGCAAAAAGAACTTTGGAATACTTTCAGTTCTGGTTACTACCTTTCAAGCCGTCCAGCAGTTTTGGATATCGAACATGCTCTTCCGTTCCATGCCCAAGTCTCTGATTATCACCTTTGCCCCAGGTGTAGACCTGGCCATCTTTGGTTAATGCAATAGAAAACTGACTCCCACAGCGTACTTTCACAATGTCCAGATCTTGAAGTTTTTCTATTAACTTGGGAGTCTTGCAACCATCACTGCCTCCTCTTCCCAGTTTTCCATAATCTCCATCACCCCAAGACCACACTTGGCCTTTAAATCAAGAGAAAGAAAACAAAAATACTGCATTACTTTTTCATGTAATGAAGTTATCTGTTTTGACAAGCAAGTTCTTAAAAGATAAGATTCTATAATAAGCAGAATTTTCAAATTGTAATTTAAGAATAGCAGTTATAATTTTTAATTCTTCATGAAAAAATGAAGAAAAATATTAGAAAAGTTTTCATGTTGATAGAACTAAGGGCAGCACATAACATGCACTAAAAATTCATCAGTGTACAGAAATTCTTTCTTAAAATCATACGAAGTAAAGACTTACTGCAAATCAAACCTGTGGTTAAAAACTGCCTTCTTTTATTATAAGGCGTTACAAGAACTTGCAAAATCTTTTTCCACATTAAATGGCCAAATAGTCTGTGAAACCTGTTTTAATTTGCAGCTGTCATTCAACCATTTCACAAAACGTAATTCAGAGTGCCACTGTCTATCATGTACTTTTGAGACACACTACTAAATCTAAGCCCTGATGTAGGAACTTTGAAATAGTCCAAGTCATTCCGCATCTGCATTAAATAAAATTATGGTTCAAGAATGGTAAACATATGCTTGTCCAAAAAGAAAGTCTTGGTTTATATTCTCATGCATTTATATTCCCTACTTGCATAAGCTAGTCCCTAAGGGACTCTGATAAGAAATGGAAGCATGCAATGAGGACACCAGGAAGTAGGGGGTAGGCATTTGGGTTTCCATTTCCTGAATGAGTAAATCTTGCAGCTTTTAAATTCTGCACATCCACATAACCAGCTACATTTTAAAAGAGCTTCCAAGCACTATCTGCTTTCTCAAGGATGACTTCAGTGCTTAACCTCACACAGTGAAATTCAGGTTTTGAATCTGTTTCACCCTAGGCACCTCACTCAGGGATGCTGGGAAGCAGAATTTCAGTATAGTCCCTCTTTGGCACTTCTCATGGGTTAACACAGACAACTTTTTTCTTAAAAATTATGGCTGTTGTGACAACATGAGTTATTCACACTCACATAATAGAGAATAAAACTTTGATGTGTACATACATATATGTAATTTTTTGTGTGTATATTATACATTTACATCGTGATTTTACACATATACGCCATGTATGGAAACACATATGCAGATTCATAATTAATAACTTGCATATCTATGCATGGGAATATATCTGCATATATAATATGTGCAATTACACATTTTGCATTTATCTTTCCCCAAAAGGAATTTCAACTTATTTTTTACAGAGTTCAAGCCACTAGAAATGAGCATAGCTAAGGTATAAATATCTTTAGAATACCTTTAGAAAAGGCAAGTTTAAAGTGTTATGCTATATTTTGCTACTAACCGTTTTCAGTAACTGCAAGAGTCTGAGCATCTCCACTCCCACAGGACACATCAATAACTTTGAGTCCTTTCAGCCCTGTGACCAGCATTGGGATGGTCTGATCTTCACTGGAACCTTCAAAACAGAATAGTTCTATGAGGAACAAGACCAAGAAGGCCTGGTAGGTTCTTTGGTTTTGTCTTGTTTGGTTATTATTTGGGTTTGGATTTTTTTTTTTTCTATTTGCTTTTAGGTGTTTTGTTGTGTGGGGGCAGAAGGGTGATGGTTTGGTTTTGTTTTCAGATTGGAGCATCATGATTAAGCTCTCATAAGGTTTCTTAGGTATCTAATGCAGATTTAGACGATGAGATAGTTTTTGCCTCACAAGGAAGGGAACAGAACATTGTAGATTTTTCTTCTCAATCCAATTGCTTTTTTTTTTTTTCACATAGCTCATAGAAATTTAGTGGTTTTGAGACACCCCTCCCTTAATCATTTCAATTCATTTGAAGCTACAAATTAGCTTTATGCGAGTTGGATAAAAGATCATTTGAGACAGGCACTAAACAATTCTTTGACAAGCAATTTACTTTAAGGTGTCAGGCAACATACCATGGCCAAGTCTGCCATAGTTTCCTCGTCCCCATGTATATAGCTCTCCTTCAGCAGTAATGGCTGCACTATAAGTGCTTCCACATGCAATATGAACAACATGCTTCCCAGCTTGCTTTCCCGATAAAGCAGATATCATCTTAGGTTCCTCCAGAGGGCTATTTAAAGAAAAAGTAACATATTTCACAAAATGTGATCTGATGAGTAGATAATAAAAGGTGTGCCATACTTTTTAGAAAACAATTGCTGCAATTCTACCTGCAAACACTATTAGTCTGAAGTTGAAAGATATAAATAGAGCTATAAGCCATAAATTAA
This sequence comes from Loriculus beryllinus, assembly GCA_039877255.1. Lineage (NCBI taxonomy): Eukaryota > Metazoa > Chordata > Aves > Psittaciformes > Psittacidae > Loriculus > Loriculus beryllinus. Next base: position 2,799 of record JBCJKH010076393.1, on the reverse strand, counting down.
GTTCAGATTGTTCAACAACATACAAACCACTGAAGGAATTTCTGACAACTATGACTTCTATTTCCAACTAAATTAATGTAGTCTATTCAATTATTTGTCTATTATAAATATTATCTTTAATTACTTTAATTGCTTTATCTGAACAATTAACAATTGATTTCATGACACTGCTAACCCTTATTACAAATTCAGAACACTGGCAAATAACTGTTATGATTATTTTTATTACATACACTGTATCTCCATGGCCTAGTCTTCCACCATCTCCACAGCCCCAGGAGAAAACTTCACCATTTGCTGACAAAGCAAGATAGTGATGCCCATCTGAATGTGCTGCTATCTTCACAATATTTCTGGAAGCTAGACTCTGCACCAGCTGTGGTCCCTGTGAACCAAACAAAAGCAATACACATACAAAAAATGCTTATATTTTCCATCACTTGTCTACAATAGCTAGGTATAGTTTTCCCTTATCAAAACTTGCACTCAAATTAATGAAGCAAAAGGCATAAGGAAAAAAAAAAAGGTAAATCTACTATTTAACCTGACATAAACAATGCTTTGAAGCTATTTCGTTCCCATTCTTATCAGGTCTTCAGTATACATGAGAATGGTGTTAATCTTACAGGCAAATCTTAGTTTACAAGTGTTTCTGTAACTACACAGTTTGGGCACAGTGTTACATCACTGAAGTAAAACCCATTTCACATCTGCCAATTTCTGAAGTTGTTATCAAGGCAAGTGTTATCAATAAAAGTGATTATCATTGCATTCATAACCTCTAGCCTGATAAAAATTACAAAAAACCAGATCCATTTCATCAAATCGATACAAAAATATCAAAAACACTATTTCTGAAAGTTCAAAAACAACATCCTAGAAGCTCACAAAAAGCAGCACATCTCCATCTACTCTTCCAAGAAACTGTTAACAGTTAAAGGAGCAGACTTATGCTATGAAATAATACAGAAAAGGAACACATCTTTGAACGCACGTAAAAAAAAAACCCACACTCACCAGAGTATCACTATTGTATGCTTGTGTATAAACTCGTCCGTTTCTAGATAGTATTAGAAAACGTTTTTCTGCACAGGCAACCTGCACGACACCAAGATTGGCAAGTCCTTCACACTGAATTGGACCACTCACATTAGCATAGTATTTCCAACCTATTAAACCCCAAGCGATGACCTCCTGCAGAGATCCCTAGAAAACAAGAAATTCTGTAAGTACTAATTTTGAAATACGCAACTTAATAAAATGCATAGAGTAGATAATTTTTTAAAGCAGTATACGTCAAACACGCTCAAACCTGTGATAGTCGCTACTGCCAATAGTCAATAAAGCTTATCTATTAAAAGAAATCAAAAATAAAGGCTTGCATGTTCATATTCAGTTTATTCAGCCCGGTACTGAATAAGCTATAAATATCTACAGTTAAGTGTTCAGAGGTTTTCAAAGTTGGGAAGCTTAACAGTCACTTTTCTTTTTTTTTCTTTAATACATCAGATCCTTAAACGTTTACTCCGATAAACAGACAGAATAGCCCAAAATATGACAGAATTAGCCACAGTGTTGTCATAAGAAAGGATGGGTCACAAACCATAGAATTATATTCCAAGACTGACTAAAAGAACACTGATATAATAGAAGATACCCAAGTTAAGACAAATATAGGCAACTCAAGGTTACCTGTAAAAATTAAAAGAAAATCTGAAGACTCTTAGGTTGTTTTCCTTCAAACTGAAAATCAGTTACACTTTTAAGAAAAATATCTTACGAACTTTGACACTGCAAACAGTTACCTTATGAGATGTAGGAGAGCTGCACTGTGGAGGCATACATGGAGTGGCTAGGCGATCTAAATGGGCCATGATCACAACAGCTGTTTGCCTCAGATCAATCGCTAGCTCATTATCCTGTGGTAACGTCAGATACCTCAGAAAACTTTCATTTGGACTCAGAGGGTAAGTCAGGATCTAGGAGAGAAAAATGAGCTGTCAGAAGAACCCTCAAAGTATTTTGATGCCACTACACATATAGAGAGACAATATGTTTTAGCCATGCTGAGTATCCGCGCAAGCTTAAGAGAAAACAAATTAACTCTGCACATTTTTGCTTGCAGTAGAGGAAAATTCCAAACACATATATTGAAAATATAGTCAGATTGTGAATGTAACAGAAACCTACAAGCATAATAAAACTGGTTTACTATGTTTTATCAACCTCAATAATATTCACCAAGTCATAGCTCAATTAACTTCAAATACAACTAAATAAAAATGAGTATGCAGAAAAGTTAACTGGCTACATATCCAAGTTAATTATTACAAAATCATTGACTCTGAAACACAACACTTACCTCTAATTATACTACGACATTCATCCTCCTACCTCAAGAAACTCAAAACGTATGCATGAAAACCGAACAACAGTGGTGTGTACACATCTCACATGGAAAACACTACTGCCAACTTTGTTCAGATAATTTTAAACCTGTTTTAGCCAGCTAAATTAAATTTGATACCAACATAATATCCTAGGATTATTTACGAAGGGAAAGTACCTGAATCTCTTCCTCAGTATTGGGAGCATCTTTATTACATATTATACTTTGAAATCTCTGTAACAAAGGTAGAAGGGGTGCACTTGTTCCCTGTGCAGATCGTTCATTGTCCGTTTCCCTTGTTCCATTATCCCAAAGTTGAAGCAGCAACATAACTGCTGACAACATTTGGCTGAAAGAGGAAGTTGACATCTTTTATTAATAAGCATTTCTAAAACCATTTTTTTGGTTAT
>JBCJKH010076387.1:0-20572 GCA_039877255.1 Loriculus beryllinus | reverse complement strand
ATGGGGCAGTCACAGCTTCTCTGGGCAACCTGTGCCAATGCCTCACCACTGTCATAGTGAAGAACTTCTTTCTAGTATCTAATCTGAATCTACCCTCTTTCTGTGTACAGCCATTGCACCTTGTCCTATCACTACATGCACTTGTAAAAAGTCCCTCTCCATCTTTCTTGTAGGCCCCTTTAGGTACTGGAAGGCTGCTATAATTGTTGATGAATCATTGACAAATTACAAGTGACTATAGACATGATCTAGAATGTTAAGGAGACCATCATCCTTTAATCTTTAGTAGAAGACTTAAGTTTTTCCAACCACCTGCATTTTGATCTGAAAGTACCTCAAACAAAATTCGGCAGCTGAAAGGACTGGTGCTGACTTGCAGTATTTTACAACCTTCTGCCAAATAGGAACACATGATTTGCAGCGTAAGCCTCAATCCCGCCTAATATTTGCACAATAAGAGCAGTTGTTCTGATATATCCTAAGATATTTCAGCCAGAGGAAAATTTCATAAAAAAAGTGCTAAAGACAGAATAGGCTTGTTTCAATAGAAAGAAAAAGACAAAGAAAACCCCCCAAACACTTCCCTACCCCTCCCCCCAAAAAAATACCCCAAAATCAGAGTAGTTTAAGGGTGACAGCAACTTCAGCAGCTTAGTAAGCAAGATTAAGGAATAATACTGAATTAGAATGAAGTGAATTAGGTTTAATTATTGAAATAGAGGAAATTTTTAAATGGAAATGCTGAAGCATGTGTTGCCATAGGTATTAAAAAAAATCCACATGCATTATCTTTCTAAAATGAATTCTGAATTCTGTCTGCCTTTAGGTGCCCATCATCACTTCATTCCCTCTTTTTTTTTACTGGGCAAAGCAATAACAAGGCAGAACAGAAATTTTATTGAAAAATGAGATCATGACATGAGCTGAGGCAATTGGACAGTTTTATTCTTGGGAAGAGATGTGTTAGAAACCATTTTCAACACAGCAAGTAAAAAAAAAAGGGCTTGTGTGAGAGAGATGGGAAAAAAATATCAGAAGTGGGAAAAAAAGTAAATTTATTGTCATTTCTCAGGCTCATGAAATAAGACACCAAAATGAAAAGAGAGCGGTTCTTTCCCTTCAATGTACTCCTATTGTTTTACTTAAATCTGGCCCTCAATGTTTTCTACTCCCAGGAGAGGCCTCCTCACAGGAACCACACCATGTTGTCAACAGTTACATTAATCTCTCTGACAGTTTTTAGGAAAGGAGTTTGAACTCAGATACTACTCTTGGAAAAAAAAAAATCCAACCTATGCAAAAAACATCTAGTGGTTAAGGTTGCTGGCACAAAGTCAGCTGTCCAGGCTTCACTGTACTTAGTTTCTGGCATATCATAAAGGGTACCAATCCTGCTCTTTGCCAAACAGGCAAGAGAGTACAAATAATAGCAGGTTTCATCTTCCACTCACACCTAATGTTTCTGCAGAAAAGACTGGGTGAAACTGTGTCTGGAGAATAATATTCCTGATGGATCACAGAGAAATGTTAGGATGTAGGGAGTCCTCTTTCCTCCATTAAAAACTCTCAAGCCGTATAATAGCTTTCTCTCACTACAAATCTCAATTTGCAGTTAAGGAAATACTGGGATAATTGGGAGAGTGCCTAATGCTAGCTGTAAATAGTGACTTTCACAAAATTTTTCCAGCTGTCTGTTCAAGACTGTAGAGCATTTTTACATTGCTTAAGATGACAGAGTCAAATGGTTCATCTTTTTTAAAGATGTGAAGGCAGTGAATACATTTAGCTAGAACATAATAAATGTATGGTAAACTAAACTGTGAAGTGAAAACAAATAGAGCAGATGGCTAAGTGTCTATCCAGGGATATGCTTATCCATTCCAAATGTCAAGTGTTTTCAAGCTTAGTTTCTGTAAATGTTATGGTAACAGGCATTCTATAAGAAGTGCTTCTGGTCAGAAACAGGAGAAGGTATTTTCCTTAACAATGTATTTAATGCCATAAACACTGATTATGCAAACCGACAGATTCTGTCTTTGTAAGAACTGCCATATCAAATCTGAGAACAAGATTATATATTTATTCCGATATTTAGATGGAGGAAACCCCTGCATTTTCTTTCTTTAATAACACAAATGAATAACTCATGTAGGAACAGAGGAATCTGTTTCTGAGACAAACCATTTTCATGTTCAAAAATAAGTTATTTTTGTTGTTGCTTCAACATGCAACACTGCATGCATGGGCAAAATGAAACTGGTCAGACCTTGTAAACATTCATCAGATAAAAATACCTTTACTAAAACTGGAGACAGGGCTGTCCCCACAATTTGCTCATGGCTCACAGCTCACATTGTAAGAATGTTGGAACACCAAGACCTCACAAATCCAGTAGAATTAAGAAACTGGAGAGGTAAATCTACACTTTATAACGGTCACTTATAGCACTACATATTCTCCATATGCAGCTGTTTGGAGAAACAGGTATCAGATGTCTGTATGGAAAATTGGGGAAAAAAATATAGTCTTCAGGCTTAATGCGTACAAAAGCTTGTCCTGATGAGCTTCCTTCAAGTAAATGGAGAATTCCTGTCTTGCAAAGTCCATCAGATCCACACGTGACAGGGTAAGAGATGAAGAGGACTAATATTCATCTAGGCAGATGCCGTAGGGCTTGACTTTATTAATCCTTACTGGTCAAGATATTTTTCCTACCTTTTTGTGTTTACTTTCTGGTGATCTGTTAGCAAGTCTTCCTCCTCTTCCTCGAAATAAAGTACTTCATGACTTCAATAGAGAAAAGGTAAGAAACTTTTTTTTTTAGCTAGACGCTCATTTTTATGTGCACTACACTCTTGCTAAGATGGAAATCCAACAGTGTCATTTTTACATGGAAACGTAATTTCACGACAGTGCTATTTCATATTATACACTGATTTTTGGTACTATGCAATATTCCTCCACTGTTGAGTGAACTAGCACTTCTTTCCAGTCCTGCTTCCGTGATATTAAATGATAAAAATTATTTAAGATATTAACACTGTAAAAATGCCTCTTCTTCTTTTTTTTTTTCCCATTAGGAAGCATTACAAACAAAGAATATCCGTGTTTAAAACTACTATATTACCTCACACAGATATAACAAGATATGAAGTGAGGCTGTCTATTCATATACATTTCCTATGTCATAAAAGTAGATATATCCATAAATGCTTAATTAAGAATTTTAAATTCCTGAAAAAAAAGCTACAATTCAAATTAATCCACCTCCCTCCCATGAAACTACCTCTCACTATAACTCACGCAAAGCCAACCTAAAAGGTCATTATTTTTGGAACTTATCCTGGACATCCAGGAAGAGCTCTCGTGACAGGGAGAGTTATGATATGATAAGAACAAGAACTAGTTTTTCTCAAAGCATCTGCCAGGGTTAAATATTTGTTTGTGTCTACAGTAACTGCGCACACAGTGCTGAAAATCACAACCCTCCAAATAAGTATAAAATGCAACGCTTGTGGAACATTGCATTTTCTGTAACATATTGTAAAAGCTAATGGAAATTAAAATTGCTACTGGAATATTACATGGCTAACAAATCATGTGTATTAAAATCGCTAATGCATATGTATATCCTGTTTTCTAATGCATAGCCAGCTGCCACAGAACCACTCAGAGAAAGAGCTGGAGGGTCAGCTGATCCCAAAACTACCTACTGGCTACCACTTTGTTTAGCTCAAATAAAATAGGAGGAATAATTTGCATACTTTTATTCCATCTAGATTTTCATGAGGTTCTTTAGAGACTGTATTTGTTCATACCTGCTCAATTTTCATTTTAAAAGGTCATATGTAATACTGAAAGACAGCCAGTACAAAACTGATTCACATCATCTCTGAACTCAGAATCATATTTAGCTTAATCACCAAGAACATGTAACAGTGATTCATCCTTTACGGTGACTGACAAGAAAAAATTATCTCTTCAAAAGAATACCAATATATTTATTGAAAACTGAATTGCAAAGCACATTTCATATCCTTTCAGTGCTTTATGTCATGAGCTCCATCCCACACAGCAGAAGGAGGTTCACCCAGAACTGAATATACCATTTGGTGAAATTATAGCCACCTGGGAAGGTGCTAATGGTACCCAAAGAACCAATGACACCCAAGGCCCAAGGAACATTGACACCTACAAGGCTGGGTAGCACAAAGAATTATCTAGGGAGAGGGAGGCCAAAATATCTCCCTCATGTAATTAAGGTCTAAAAAGTACTAGGAAAGTAAGGGAGAGAAAAAGAATGCTTTGATCTGAATAATTACCAAAGATGGATCTGAGCTCAGTGAGAAAATACAGGTCTGATACATCAGACTGTTCTCTGGAATAAATCCTGCAGATGGAAGATGGCATTAAAGAATACATTTCTACTAGGCTGATATGGAGTAGCTGACAGTTTCATGGGCTTTATCATGTTGAGCTGGACTATCCAAGGGATAACAAAAGTTCACTCAGCTGGAGGGCAAGGCTGGAATCTGATATAGCAGTGGTTTATATGAAAATAAAATTAGCCAGAAACTCATCAGCACTTAAAATTCACTTATCCCAGGGAAACATATAACACCATTTAGATAGCATAACCAATTTGCTTCAAAGCTGATAATGGCTAGGAAGTTACAGAGGAAATCTTGAACTTCAAGTTTAGAAAACTTTCGTTCAATCTAACCATTTCTTCAGAAGCTTTGCACACACTGTCCAAATCCAAGTTCAGAGATTAATTTGGGAAGTAAAATCTCTCTTTACTAACACCCCAAAGATGACAAACCATCATTTTCATCATAGCATGGTATTACCATAAACAGAATAGATGAAAAAAAATTCAGCCACCCTACCCTCAAGAACCAATCATAGCATATCAAGAGGAAATTTTTCAGTAATTTAAGGTCAGATTTTGGGTGACATTTAATGAATTTAGAAAGCTCATTTGATGGGAAGGTATTTGGCTGCCTGTCGATTTCATTGAGCGATTTCCAGATCCCAGTAAAAGTTTTATCAAACAAATAACTGTACACTTGTTTAGATTGAAAATTTAGTTCTTTCCACTAGAAGAATATCTTTGCTATTCAAAGGTCAAAAGACAGAATAGAAGACAGAAGAACTATATCAGCACAAGGAACAATCTACATATACTTGCATATAGAGTTCATAGAATAGGATTATATATTAAATTATCCAAACTTGGGTGTGGAAAAAGAAGAAAAAAATTAGTAAGCTTACTTGGTTTTACAGCTGTTCATTAAAGCATTCAAATACATTTTACACAACTTCTAGACATACAGTTTGTCATCAGCAATTACAGACTGATGGATAGCTGATGAAATGCAGATCCAATAGTACGCAACTCCATGCCACAAGGTATCCTGAAAATATCTCCTAAAAACTCTAGAGGATGCTGGAGTGGTAGAACAAGAAAATATGCATGCTACCTTCCAGATGTCAGTTCCAAGTACCCATTCAGGTATCATGAAATGTCAGTAAATGCTACCTTTCTAGGACAAGACAGCGTATCAATTCCTTTTCACAATAGCCAAGCTTTAGTTACTTGAAGCAAAAATTTTTTATTCCAGTCCAACAGCTTGTTTTTTTTATCCTGCTTATAGACCAGACACTCGTTAACCTCTCAGATATCTCTGGAGAGTTGTGGTTTAAGGGAACCCAGGAGGAAAAGACAAATTTGGAAAGCCATTTATCCATCTCACTAGAATTGAGACATTATGGTTTTCACTCTTCCCCCACTCCCCAAAATACCAAATTTCCATCATCGGAGCTCTCTGAATAAACGAACATTTTGTTACTGGACTCAGGAAGAAAGAAACCACATGCCTGTTAGGGACAGAGTGAGGAGGAGTGGAGTATGTGCTTGGGAGCGTGTTTATTTGACTGGATTGCAGACGGTCAACCGAAGAACATGCAGATCATATATTTTTAAGCATTTCATACTGTCTTATTATTAACTCCAGCCAAAACCACCAAGACCAAAATTATCTGAAATTTGTGCTTGGGTCTCCTGACCCCAAAGCCAACAACGGTTCCATAAAAAAAAATAATTTAAAAATCCATGTTCCTCTCAGGTTTAAATTTATTTTTTTTTTATTGATTAGAAGGCAGTGCCCTTTAGAGTTGACGGAGAAGACAGGTCTCCATAACTAACAAACTGAAATGTGGTCCCGGCTAAATTTTACTTCCAGGAAACTAAAATGTTGCAGTACTTCAGAGAGGGAGGCCGTAAGCAGAGGGCTCTTCTAAAGGAAGGAGTTTTTATTGAACCTGTCACTTGTCATTGAACACTCCATATTTTACCTTAGCCTGATATTTTCATTAGAGCATACAGACCTTTTTCATCTGTGAATGAAAGCATTCCCTTCAGCCTTGTTTTGAATATGGGGAAAGACTCTCTAAAACTGAGCCCACCCAAATAGGACAATTAGGTTCACAAAAGTAGGAAAGCCACTAGGCAAAACCAAATAATATCAATATTATGGTAGCTGACACATTTCAGTGTTGACAATCACATTACACTTCAATCTTAAATTCTTGCATGCATTTAATAATGTCTATTTTTAATCTCAGAAATACTTACATATAATTATATAGAAAACAAGAGACACCACTGCAGAATAAAACACAACACAAGCAAAGAAGAATAAATATACTGCTGTATATATATCAATTGCAAAACCTGAATGTAAAAAGGTAAAGATAATAAAATTATACACTTTGACATCTTTGTACCTAATTTTAGTTTCTGTATTAGAGCATCAACCTACAACAAAGTAAAACTGGAGAAAAAGAGAAAAATATCAAACAACCTGGCTTCCTCTAAAGAGACAATTGGTTAGTTGTTTCTTGTTCCTAGAGATAAGTTGGTTACATTGAAATTAAAAAAGACAAAATATTTAGAGTAAAATTATGCTAACTGTGCCATTCACAGTTTTAGATCTATGATCTTTATATTGCTAAAACATTTCATGAGTAAAAAACTGGACAGGACATTACAAGAACAGATACATATTCTTAAAGAACTCTGATACAAAGCAGCACCAACTTTTGCCACCTAATTTCTGAGCAAAAGCTGCCTCACTGCTGCCACCAAAGCTGTACAACCTCTTTAGATTATCAGAAACTGGTGTTAAATAGTTTTAACAGGATTTGAAGAAATCAGTAACCAAAGTACCACTGTCTGTCCACTGCTACGCGCAATTGTACAAACACATTACATAATTTACAGCTTTTTACAAAATAAACCCAACAATAAATCAAAAAACAATCCCCAGAAATTTTTAGCATGCACATAGGGCTGAGAGAAATCAGATTTCGGGCTTTTTTCAATGCATTCCAGTTGTCTCGAAAAAAGAAAAGTGAAAAGGAGAAGAGTAACTGTGGAGAAAAAAGCCCAAAATGAAAGCCGTATCTTTTAAAATCTGAAGGTGGTACATAAACCCCAAGAATATGAGCTTGTGGAACAGTGTAATTTGCTTAACACACCATGGACATAATTGCAAGGCAAATGTGAAGTATCACTTACTTTCTCAAACTTCAGATACAGATTTATTCAAACGCAGATTAGAAATCTAACCAAATATTGTATTAGGATCTATTAAAAACATTTAACTAATACCAGGAGGATTGTGTTATTTAAACTTAATCTGCCACATAACGAGAGCCTTGTGGATTGCCATAGCGTTACGTCACAAAACCCATTAGCAGATGCAGAAATCCCGCATCCCCGCCTTTTATAAAAGTCTGTAGTTATGAAATCATTTTCATATGCTTGGAACTTAACTGTTTCAGTGCCCTGCATATAAAGGACTGGAATTGAGGGGGAAAACCACAAAATGGTGCATCTGAGAGCAGTCCATATGGACACATGTTTCTGTGGTTCTCTCACAAGTTCTTGAAGAGCTGAAACCATTCCCCTGGAATTTCATAGAACAGAGTAAAGAAGTATCTGTTTAAATTAAGCAGAGAATTTATCTTTGCTAGTGAGCTATTAGGATTTATTCTGTGTCTTCACTGTAGATGTATTAAGAAATGTAGCTGATAAAAAGAAACAGGATTTAACCTAGGATAACAAAGGAAAATACCTAAGAGAAGGGTTTCTCTCTAAAGATTTTAAAAATACTTTTAGAAGACTGCACGGGTAGATTACTGTTTCTGTGCTTTTTTCACCAGAAAGAAAGTTATTTTTGTAAATTAAAGAAATCACAGGGAAAATATCTACTATCTCCTCAATTAGCATCATGGTATTTTTGCTTTACTTCATGGCAATAGTTCAACATTTCTATGACAGCACTTGAAAACTTACCATTTGATAAACCATCTACATCTTATAGCAACATATAGCACAATGAGAAATATCTGACTTGCTTTTAAACCAGTGACTTTCATGTACTTGGGCAGATCTGAGGTAACCAGCTAATTCTGTGAGGCAGCAGGACACTATCATTTCAGAAATAGAGCACACTGTCTAGTAAGCATACCAAGAAGTCATGAGGCAAAGCCGGGTTTCAATGTCAGAGAAGTATGAGTAAACACTCAAAGTGTAGTTCTCCATTTATCCCACAATAATTCCAATTTATTGTAAGAATACTTACTTGATTATCTTTCATTTACTGAAGGCATCAATATAAGGTAAAACCAGCTCGGAAAATACACAAAACAGCTAAAGAAAAAGGCTGTTAGAAGAGCAGTGAAGAAAGAAAAGCCACACCAATCTGAATACTGGAAAGCTAAAATTAGTTCAGTGCACTTCATAACCAAGTAAACAAGCAAAACTATTTCCCTTTTTATGAAAATGGAGTAAGCTATGAAGATGACAGAGGCTGCTTTCTTTGAAATGCTCTGGGATAGATTTGGGTTTTAAAGAATCAGTACAAATTTTGCAGGTAACAGCTATGAAAACGGATCAGGAGGTGCAGCAGAGAGCAAGGTAGCTAAGCCTGAATGGCTGTGTTGCTTTAATTCAATGCCCATGTTACCTGAAGCTGTTGGGAGCTGTCATTAAGATTATCCTCTCGTCTCCTGGCCTCCTCCAGCATCTGTGCACTCTTCTTTTTCTCCACTTGCTCTTTGTGCTTCAGATTTGCTACTTTCTTATTCTGATCTTTAACTTGCCTGTAGAAGAGAAGAACACTCAGAGCACGGTCCAGAGCATGCTTCCCATCAGCCCTAGCACTGAGCAACTGGACTGGGGAAGAGTGTAACTTTCAAGTACATCACTTCATTTCCAGAAGGTCAACAACACCAAACTTATTCTCGAGCATTACCGTCAACTGTTAATTCAGTCAAAAGAGTGCTTTCTTTTGCTCATTACTATTAACCTGTGGAAATTTCTGAAACAAACCCCTTTATTATTATTATTATTATTATTATTATTATTATTATTAATATCAAAGGGTGCACCTGCCCTCTTGTGACTATGTAACAGAAATCTTTGCTTTGTTCATACACACACATACCTATAAAAAACACAGACATGTAAGAGCCTATTTTGGTTTGGGTACCACTATATCTGATGTAAGGAAATCAGGAGGATCAAAAGAAAAACTTAATGAAACATGACTTGACTATAGAGGACTACCTACAAGACCTAGGCAATCTGTTTCCAAAAGTAAAACTATTTTTTTTCCAACCTCAAGTTCTACTTGTTTACTAGACATTTTGAGGGATTTCCTCTCCTTTCTTTTTACAGAAACAAGACAGAGCAAGTAAGAAGAAAGTGTGCATAATTTCCTTTTCACTTGCATCTACGAATTATTTTTGATGATCCTGGCAACTACCACTGCCTGCAGACAGGGTTTGGCCTTTCTGGGCATTAAGACACATGGAGTATTGAAACTAATTACAGACCCTTTAATCTCAGCCTCCTGACCACAGAAAACTGAAGTCTAAACTTTTAGTCCAATCAAAACAGAATAGGCTAGCTTTGCTTCCTCAGCCCTTTTCTCCATAATTATATCTGGAGTTTGAATTTTGGAATAAAAGACAGATTCTTTCGTCGCAAGATTTCCCCAAAACATCATGCAAGTAGTAGAGACGGCTCTTTAATTTACTGTTTAGAAAGCAGAATGATATACTAGCTTCATATCTGGTATGTTATCCACATTGAGAGGGAAGAATATTTCTTCTGTATTTCAGAAAGACTTTAAGAACAGATCACAAACAACTCTGATTGATTCAGTATTTTCTTCAGAACTCATAACAAAACTATGATCAAGAACACATCTCTTTGTAATATAGATGTTCAAATTATGTGGCACATGGCTAGTCAGTGCTTTGAGTTCTTCCAAAGAAAAAAAGAAAAAGAGTAGGTTCAACACTAAGCTCTGCTTTTTGCAACGTAAGCCAAGTGGAGCTGGGAAAATTGCAATGACAGCAAATTTGCATTGGTGCTAAACAAATTTCTATTAGTGTGAGAAAGTGCTGATGGCCTCCAAAGGTGAAGAAAAAAAAAGGAAAGTCCTTTTCTGATGATGTTAAAAAATTATTGGCATACTTAACTACCCTGTCCAACGGTTACAGCTGATTTGAGTCAGGATGCTTTTTAAACACATCCAATATAATTGTTAAGTTATTCTAACCCAGTGCTGCACACTGGCAATGGGCGCATTGCCCAGTCTGAAAGGAGACTTGTTCAGTGATTAAACAACTTATTGGAAATATTATGTTGGCACCAACTCAGCTTGTACAATAAATGATTCTATCTGTCCAACAAAATAAACATAGAAAGTACGGCTAAGTCAATGCAGAAATGAAATTGTGCTAGCACTACACATTCAACTCCATATGAGAATTCTTATTCAACTCCTAAATTAAGATTAGTGGAATTAATTATTTTTTTAAAACTTGCAAACCTAGATTCACCTGTTGGGGAAACTGTCTGTGTTACTATAATCACTGGTTAGATAAGAGACAACAATATTAATAAAGTCACAAGCTTTATCAAAATAAATATGAAGTAGATAACCTCTCACAGGGTACATAATGTTTTCAAACAAAATACTTATTTCAAAGAAAGGAGTAATTATAAGGACAAACAGTAATGACAACCACCTTCTCATGTCTGAACCAGAATTATTGCATTTCTAATATATTAGGTAATTATTTTGAGATAAATTGAAGCTTTCCTAAAACAGTTAAAAAGATGGAAATTACTTAGTGCTTGCAATACTCAGATCAATCCTCATAACTGTCATACTGCTTGGAAACTTGAATTCATAGAATAGGTTCAGTTGGAAGGGTGTTTAAAGATCATCCAGTTCCAACCCCCCTTCCATGGGCAAGGACACCTTCCACTATACCAGGCTGCACAAAGCCCCATCCAACGTGGCCTTGAATCATGTGCAAGGACACAACTATCACTCTATACCTCTGTTGTCAAAAGGCAACAAAAGTTGGGCAACAAACCTTTCAAATAATATAGCTATCTTTGTCATTACCTAAAATTTCCCCAACTGTTTAACTAATATAGACTGCGAAGGTCACATGAAATTTTAAATCTATAAATCTAAAAGGCTTACAGTCATTTGATGCATAAACACACATCTCGTCTTATCTCAATGCCCATGGTACCAAATGACAATTCTCACTTCTATAATACTTATAATTACATGAGACATTTTGCATATATAAGCCCATAGCTCTTGTACATTTGCACTATGGAAGTTCTGTGAAACTGTGAAGAATCCATACTGTGATTCTGTAAAGAATTCTCCTTCTTCTTTGTCAAATAACTTTCAGTCCTCAAAGCTGAAGTCAGACAACCATCTTCTTATATATGCAAACAATATTTAAAAATATTTAAACATGCACACATGTATTTTTAATATCAATGGACCTCAGAAGCTTGATTAACAGGAATCACCCAATTCACTGCTCAGTAAGACAGTTCCGTTGCTATTCTGAACACTGAAATACTTCTGATGATTGTTATAGAACTATTTCATCTTCACACCACTACTGAACAATGTGCATAACTGGACAATAAAATGAACTGAAATAATAAAATAGAACACAACTAGTATGTGTCTTACATGAGCAAACTGCAACTGGTACATTCTATGAGGAAACAGTCAATAGGAAAATAAAAATATGTCATATGTACACAAGGCAGCTAATTAGGACTGCAGAAAGAAACAAAGCCCTGGAATTCCTTCAGTTTGAGAGATGCATTTTGTAAACTCAGTGTTCTTTTAACTCTTCTGGATGCAATTACACACATATACAGCACATAGCCCTTTCAAAGGGATAGTAAAGTTGCAAGAAACCCTTCATCTGTAATAGTATTTTTATTAGAACTCAAACTGCACAAGATTAAAGACAGCAAAAAGAAAAGGAATTAATTACAATGATGGCAAAAGCATAGAGATTTATGAGTGTTTTCTAGAAAGCATTAGTGCTAGCATGTAGAGCAACTGAGTAAACATCAATTTGCAATGTGTACATGGAGTTCTCATCATGACCACATGAATTTCTGAGAGATACAGGCCATTAAATATAATCATAAGTACATCCTCTTACCGAAACATCTTTTCAAAATGGGACTACAGAGAGAGAAAGAATGGTGGTGATCCTAATAAAAACTGGAGAACCAGTTCATGTTCAGTGAGATAAAGTTTTAAAAGAAGGATATTACTGGAACCAACAGAAACAGTAACAAAACTAACAAAAGCAAAACTACCTCATCTAGATGATGTTTATTCTCAGTCACCCTCAAATCAAATAATAAAAAAGACACATAAAAATGAAGAAAAGTCTAACAAGAGTGTTTAAGTAGTGTTACAATGGAATACATTACAGAAAAGGAAGCAAAATCAAAATCAGGCTTCCGATTTAAAAAAATAAAACCCAAACTCTTTCAACTAAAGACAGGCCAAGATTTTTCGAATTAATCATTTCCCATCCTTTGATTTTGGGTGCCCAATTTAAGCTACATGCCTGCTGAAAAAGATCAGTATAAAGGTTTCTTAATCTGGACGCTGAAAATAATTATTACGTTCTATGACTTTTTCTTTTTTAATGAAAAAAAGCAGTATCATTTAAAATAAGCCACAGCTTTCCAATTCTCTGTGAAATTCTTGGATTTCCAACGATGAAGTATAGCGAAGCACCATGGGGAACGAATTAAAAAAAAAGTCACAATAAGCAACAAAAGCTTTCAAATGAGAAGACTTCATGTTTTAAAATAATTTTAAAACAGTAAGACAAATATAAGTATTAGGAAACCAGTGGACCATCAAGCATTCCTGAAAAGTGGAAAGTCATATTGTTACCTGTGAGTCCTTTGGAAGAGTTTTCTTCCCTAATATAAATACAAAATGCATACACACATACTATATTTCACCTCATGAATACACACCCTTGGGAAAAAATATACAGATCCTGTGCACAGCTACAGAAACAGCCTGTTTTATTCATCTGACTTAGGTACTCAGAAAATATTTCCATGTGTCAGTCAGCCATGTCAGAAAGATTGTTTAGCTCAAGCCTTCATTAACATAGCATTACCACCACCCACAGGACAGTTCTCTGTTGCTGCAGCTACTAATCCTAATGGACAGATGAACTTCATTTGCTTTAAAGCACACTTTGCTTCTCAACATAAGTTAAACTGATGTAAGAGTCAACATTACTGAAAAAAACTTGAAAGAAAACTGAATGCAATGAAGTAATATATTATTTAGTTTAAAATTGCCAATGCGCCTTGTATTATGAAATACTAGATTCTGCAGTATATAACACAGAATCACAGACTACCTCAAGTTGGAAGGGACCCATAAGGATCATCGAGTCCAACTCCCTGCTCCTCACATGCCTTTCTAAACCTAAACTGCATGACAGTGAGTTGTCCAGATGTTCCTTGAACCCTGGTGGCATGACCAGTTCCCTGGGGAGTTTGTTCTGGTGACTAACCACCCTTTAGTGAAGAACTTTTTCCTAATACCCAGCCTGAACTCCCACTGATGCAGCTTCATTCCATTTCCTTGTGTTCTACCGTTGGTCACCAGAGGGAGGAGATCAGCACCTCCTCCTTGGCGCCCTCCTTGAAGAAGCTGATGTAATTGCGTAAGACCTCAAGGCACTTTGTAGTCCTAAGAGATGCAGCAAAGTACATTCATTCACTTGTGGAATGAAATGGAGCAGCCATCTGGCAGACAATGATACAAACACCAATTTTGGTCAGAGGGCAAAACACACTATAATGGGAAAACACTCTGGAAAGAAATGCTGGAAGGCAGGAAGCAATGAGCTGAGTTGTCCACACCTTCATTAGCAGTCTTGTTCATTAATGATTAGATGAGTGAGAAAAAAGAAAAACTTTTACCGAAAAAGAACCCAACAAGATCAATGCAATGGGATATTAGTGATCTGAGTTGGGTTGATTTAAACTTCACAACTTACTACGTTACCCCTGCCATTCTCTTCATCACTCCTTTCTTTTTAAGGTCTGTCCCATCAAATATTTTAGTTGACCATATCCTTAACCTTAACTTGCTCATTTAAAAGATCATAAACACAATGACATAGATGAGTTATTGGGTTTGTCTGGTTGTTGTTGGGGTTTGGGGTTTTTTTTTTGTTTTGGTGGGGTACTTTTTGTAGTTTTGTTACACAAAGAAAACCACTTACATTCTGGGAAGCATAACAGAAGAAAGCCAAGGAGAAATGCTTCCCAAAAATGCTACTTTGTTTTGAGAAAAAGAAAACCTCCTTTTCGGAAAGGTTTTGTTTTAGCTTTTTGTTGCTTAGAAGATACTTCACCTTATCAGTGGTTGATACCAAACCACAGAGGATAATGGCAGCATTTGCAAAGACTAATTGCTTAACCTCAAAGAAAAAGAAAGTGATGAAAGGAAGCTAAATAAGCAATGAAGGAAACAGGACTGATTACATCACACAGTCCTATCACCACAACTGGCTGCCTGATTGACAGTCAAAGAAAAGTTGGCAAAGATTAAACAAGTTCCCTATCTTATACACTGGAAAATTAGGATCAGGGGAGCTACTGCTGAAGTTCTACATGGCATGGGTGAATTTATTTCTTTAGAACAATAAGCATTATGTGGGCCTCTTCCTTTGCTTTGTTGGGCTGTACTGAGCAATCCCAGCTTCTTAAGTAGCTTGACACTATTCTTCAACATTATAACAAGGTCAAAGAATGGTGTATTAAATCACTAAGTTAAAGGAACAATAATTTTATTAAGCTTTTCACACAGTTTGGTTTATTACCTCTGTTGCACATTGCATCCAAGCTAGGAGATGGATATATACATACTTTCAACGAGTTGCTCTTGTTCAGATGCACAGCTGGCAAACTCCAGCACTTAGTTACTTCTGCTTGTGCACCTCTCCTACAATCTCTCATCATTTTGTTACATTGTTCCTCACTGTTTTGTGCCATTTATATGACAAGGTAACATACGCCAATGAAAATATTAACATCCCTGAAAACTTAACTGGTATGTTGTATGTGAGTCAAGTTGTCCCACAGTGGTTTTAAGAGATCGGGAGGGTGAACTTCATTTCCTGAGGCTAGGAAACTTTGATTTTTAAAAACAAAGTGTGTGTTCAGATCAGCACTGGAGGGGGAACACAATGAAGACTAGAAAAGCTATGGGAAATCAGCTTGCCCCAGATTTTAGGAACAAGAGCCTAACAATGCCTGAATCAAAGGTGTGGATGTCAAAGACTAGAAGCAGATCTTGCCTCTACACCGGTCATTGTATTTCTCAGGAACTATGATGATGATATCAGTACACACTTTGGGATGTAGACTGCACATTAGCCTGCACCTCTCACTCTAGCTAAAAATCATCACGGTAATGTTCCAGAAACAGATGATGGGAAAATACAGGAAAGGGAAGCACATGGCATTTGTTTAAAGACACTTAATACAATAAAAATGCAACCCAAACCCTCCTATCACTTGGAAACACCTCAGAAAGAAACCTCATCACTGGACCCATTAGCAAGACGTTGTATAAATAAGCATATCAGAAGTAGTGAGGTGGCACAAGTTATTAACACTACATGGCATGTTTCGTGAGAGGATTTTAGCAAGTCCTAACTAGAAACAGCTACCAGCCTACACTACAGATAACTGCACAAATGAACTATCTTTAAATGTCATTTCTTTAGGAGTAATTAAAGGCCTTAAAACTCAGGTCCAAGATTCCCTGAGATAAAACATGTCACCTGTCAAATAGAGGCAGCTCCCACACTTGGCCATATAATGCGTAATTATAGGTTAATACAATTTTTTGTCAAGATTTTCTCCTTTTGCATTAATCTCTCTGTTTCAGTCTAACAGAAGACCAAGAAATATAATCAAAACTACACACACTAAACCTGAATTCTACAGGTACCTCCCCTGTGAAATGTGATTTCTCAGCAATCAGTAGGGAACTCACATTTACGGAAACAAATTTCGTCATGATAGAGTGAAATGCTGCAGCATCAACAGTCAATGAATTTAGAGAAAGCTACATAATACGTTAACAGAAAAAAAACCTAACTAAGGATGTGTAGCACATGTCCAAAATGCATGCTCTAAGCACCATCAAACTAAGGTAATTCAGGGAAAACATACCCATTTTTTCCTACAGTTCCTTGATTGAACAAACCCAGAATCAACCAGGCTACTCTCCAGCTATGAGGCAAGTAGCCCAATTACATATAGTTGGTGAAGTCAAAAGCTGTTGTCTAAGTATCCTCAAAAAAAAAAAAAAAAAAAAAAAGGAAGAAAAATGTGCTGGCTAAAATGATGTAACTGCCTAAAATTGAGGGATTAACAGCAGAGATTAACAGATGTGTCAATTTTAGTGCAACAAGTCCATAACAAATTAAGCAAACCCAAGGTTCACCTCCAGACAGGGCCAGATACAACATACTAAAACCAAGACACTCCAAAAACTTCATGTAAACATCTATAGCACCTCATGCTTCCACTAACCTATAATTCCAGTTTTGTAGGTTTAATCCGCTACATCTACCCTATTACTGTTCAGCTATAAAAACCCTAAGAAAACTAATGTGCAGCTTTCCAACTATTTAAATTCTCAGCATCTCTTTACTAGGAAGCATGTTTTGTGACGAAAGTAATGGATACATTACCATTATTTCACAGTAAATGCAAAATTTGAAATCTGGCTTCAGAAATTAAGTATAAAATTATTTATATGTCAAATTCTGTAACTATTTTTGAAAGCTGATGGCAATTGAACTAGAAATCTTTAGCCTGAAAACCTGCAATCACTTATTTTTTTTTTAAGCTAAGAGTTTTAAAAAAACACACTCAAGCCAAATTCTGAAATAAATATGTGAGATAATGATACAGGTGTTCCTTCATTCAGAAAAATATTAATGCTTTAAGGACCTTAAAAGCATTCAGTAGCTCAACAAGTAAGTTTTATCAGCCATTTCTGTTGTATTTTTAATTCTGTTTTGTTAACTGAGCAAACAGATGGAAAGCCAAAAATGACAGTTATAAAATGGCTGATTAGGCCTCAACGTGGATTCTGTCTCCCTGCAACACACTGGATTAGTTGAATTTGGCCCTAACAGTGTGGCAAGAAGTCCCAAAGGTGCTGTTCTTTATACCTTCAACTCCAGTGCACAAGCCAACCACCCTGTGAACAGATCACACACAGCCAGTCACTCTCTACTCCAGAGACCTGCACCACTTGGCTGAAAAAAGTATTTTCTAAACAGCAATAAAATCTTCCTTATGAATGGAATTTTACTGAGGGTTCCAGAGGGTTATTTTGTGATCTGAGATCACACATGTCTCTCTTAACTAGCCAGAAAAGAAAACAAATCATAATACAGCAGTTGTTTTCTTTCATACGGGTATGAGATCTTTTCTTTCCTTCTAGAATAATACCAGATACAATCATTAATTAGAAGAAAATTGAATACAAAAATCAGCCATTGAAACAAAATAAAAAAAAAAATGTAAGAAGAAAAAAAAAATTACAAGCAAAGCATTTGAGAACTATGCTAGAGTAGCTTATGTTTATTTTACAGCATACACTGAACAAGCTACCAGGAGAGAAAAGTCCTCTTCTAAAAATGTGCGTCAATTTGGGATAACAGTTGAATATTATCCTGTCATTTTGAAATCGCGTATGTTAAAGAATCAAGATACGCCTCATACTTTAAAGCTGACAGCTACTGAAAACTGTCTTCAGCAAAAGGTATTAAACTGAGCATCTGCCAAGGCCAAAAAAGAAAGCACAGTGAATGCACCAACTCACTGGAAGAGGATTTCTGATAGAAATGAAAAGATGTGAGGGCAGTGATGCTAGCAGGACCACTCTGAAAAAAATGTAAACCAGACCATTCTGGGGCCAAAAGCCTGATGATGGTGCTGAGACAGCCAAATAAAAATCTTACATAAGTTAGCGCATCTCCTAAAACCAACACTGTTTTCAAGAAGAACCTTTCAAACAGGTTCTGTCTACAGATGTGAATGGAAAAGGTTCTATGCTGTTAGCTATAAAGAAGCTGTAACAAATCTGATTCAAAGCTAGCCATTCCCAGAAACTATACGAGGAAATGTATGCAAAAGGCTAAGGCTGATTGAAGATAATGTTACTACACCGATCAAACCGCACCTTTACTACAGCATCTTCATTATCATGAGAATGTGAGATGGGAAGTATACAGCTTTATTTTGGTATCCACTGGTTACAAATGCAGACTACAGTGTCTCACAAAATAGCATGTTTGGCATATTTCTTTTGGGTGCTTAGCAAACAGATTTATTAAGCGGTATCTTCTCCTATGAAATACATTCTGTTTCAGTTTTAGAGGCATTGAGGAAATCTTTGGTTCTGATCAGGTTGTGTTAAGAGTACTGCAGAATGGCAGAAATCTAGTTTGGACAGAATCTTAACTACACCTACTATAAGGCTTTTTTCCTTTTTTTTGCCTCAGCAGACGTTTATTTTGACAAGGATATACTTAAACTTGATAATGAAAATGGTTCTGAGTTTGGGGATCTGCTGAGTTTGGGGATCTTTATAGACACAGAAAAGAAGTAATTTTAAGGAAAATTGAGTGCATTCAACAAGAGTGTGATGGACCTGTAAAAGGGTGAGAAGCTTAACTGAAATGGAAGATGCTATCAGAGGCCTCAAAACATAATTTAGGGCAAAAATCAGAACAAATTGGGAATAGTGTGTACTTACCCCTTCTATTTAACATTAACAAGCACAGCAATACTTTAAAATGAACTTCCAAATGTTCAGCTTTTCATTCATACTATGAGGTTTTCACCTCACTACAATAATGTTTGAAGCTTTCAGCATTTAGAAAAACAAAGCAGCTTCCTTCAACTACATTACAACTGTCATTTGTCCATCTGATCCAAGCATACTCAAAAAGAACATACATGGATATAAGCAGTAGAAGGCTACAAACTGTCAAAAACTACGTGTCATGCCCCATCTTTTTGAGCAAAGACATCTGCATATTCCATATTAAAATGTGAAATCTGTGCTGAAAGCAAGAGATATGAGAAAGTGAAGAAGAGATGTTGGAAATTAAGTAGTAAAAAACAGCAGTTAATTGCATCTTACTGTTGCCCTTCATATAATGCCACTGCATGGTCTCTACAAGAAATATGCTTAAAACTTTCATTGTAGGGAACAGTACCTTGGGAGATATGATCATAAAAAATTTCATATAAGAAGAAATCACATAAAATGTTGCAGTTATTACATGACCGTTGTACTCAAATGCACCAGAAAAATCTACTTTTTCTCACATTCTGAGTCAGGGGCCGCTTTTGCAGTGCCTAATAGAGTTTTTACAGTAACTTCATTTAATGCTCTCTCCTGATTTTTTCATATAGCAATGATGAAAAGGAAAAAAGATTTCTTTTCAGAGATACAGAGACAGCTGCATGGCTAAGATTCTTTACCCTTATGCACACTTGCAGGGTAAAGTTGCATTATGGCAACTCTCTTTCAGGTCCCAACATGTGGGACTTCATCAAACATAGCATGAACAACTTAAGACATTGAAAAAGCAAGGGGAAGTTTGCAGACAATCAGTATTGCTGGCGTTCAGAAGGGAAACAACCTGGTCAGTGCTATTAGTGCCAGTGGGACTGCTAAAGCTAAAAGTTTGACTGCTGCTGAAAGCGAAGGAAGACAACATACACTTTTCAGAGCTGCCATCTGGTGAGCTACAGTAAATCCATGACTTAGAGCTAAGTCACAAATTTACATGCTAGAAGGGAGCTGTGCAAAACAGGAAAGTAGGAACTAGCAGGAAAGCAGCCTCAGTTTTCTGCACCTGTAGCGATCTCCTGTCAAGGCTGGCACTGAGCATGCCCTGTTGGCAGCTGTAAGTTCTAGGACCAGATGAGGCTCTTTTTGTCTATCTACAGAGAGTACTTTGCAACTCAAGCTTCCAATTCTTTCTCACTCTTGTGTTTTTTTGTTTTTTTTTTTTTTTCAGTGCACTGTTCTGAAGGAAAATAAAATAATAATAAAAAATGTTAGCTTTC
>JBCJKH010076382.1:0-12119 GCA_039877255.1 Loriculus beryllinus | reverse complement strand
ATCTAAACCTTCCCTGTTTAAGCTTTAACCCATTATCCCTTGTCCTGTCACTACAGTCCCTAATGAAGAGTCCCTCCTCAGCATCCCTGTAGGTCCCCTTCAGACACTGGAAGGCTGCTATGAGATCACCACACAGCCTTCTCTCCAGGCTGAACAGACCCAGCTCTCTCAGCCTGTCCTTGTATGGAAGATGCTCCAGTCCCCTGATCATCTTCGTGGCCCTCCTCCCTTGTCATTATGATTGTCTTAACCTGCCTCCCTGGGGTGGAGCTGAGCTTTGGGTCAACATATGATCGTGAACACAGGCAAATAAAATTATATTTTTGCTGCTTCTGTAGTTTTCATAGCTTTCACATCACCTGAGAATACCAGAGGCCTTTTTTAATAAAATTGTCTTCAGAGGCACCCTGCAAGAGAGAAACTACTGTTATTATTGCTGTTATGCCCCTTTAAGAGAAGAGGGGGCTGCTGAGAGTCCATATTTTTAAGGTATCACTGTCACTATAGGCATGTATAGCCCAAGTTAGATTTGTGAAGCACTTCAGATTCTAACTTTGGCTGAAAAACCAGACACTTTGTGTCTAAGTGCTTCTGAAAATCCCACTACGGCCCTTTTTGCTGCTTTATTGCTTAACTAGCTTGTGAATTCTGCTGTGGCTTCCTCAAGGTGACACACAACTTTTGGATGCTACTTCTTATCTTGTTCTCTCCTTCAGCTTGCTTTGGTTCTGGTAACTAGTCTTTTTCCTCCCTGACCCGAATTCCAAACTCATTCCTTAGGTACATCTAGCATGAATGTACCATGGTTGGATGGAGCCTAGCTAGACAGTTCATCAGCTGTTTTCCCTTGCATATGGCAAAACCCAAGGCTCCTGCTCATAGCACTGCACTCACCTCACATTTTTGTAATTAAAGAAAAAGTCTTAGTACTGTGTTATGGATTATTTCTATTTAAGTTAGCCACTTAAATACATCCAATGAAACAGGAACCACGACCTTTCTAGGTTACTGCTCTACCACAGCTTCATAGGAAAACTAAGGGAGAAAAAAAAAAAAAAAAAAAAGTATGTTTATTAAAAATACATCTTTGCTACAAATAAAACAATTTCCTGTTTTCTTCTAGCAGCAGGACGCATGGAAAATAATCTATCGTTGTTTTCTTCATAACTACTTTTTCCAGACATGGAGACTGTGAAGAACATTTTTTCCTCTTAGGAAAATTAAACCATTTCCTCATAGTTTATATTTGTTAAACAGTTTGTCAAGCTTTTATGTCCTCTAAAAATGTCTTTGATTTGTCAATACCTTTTTAAAGAAGGTTTCTCTGTAACTAACAAAGTTGTTGTTATTTGACACATCTCCCATTTCAAATGGGGGATAGATTTAAAATAATGCAGCTAAATTAAGGATGCAGTTATAATTGGGAAACAAAGCTTACTGAAATATTCTTATTTTGATAAGTTTCAAGTTAGAAAAATGAGTTATTCATCAACCATATACTTTTGTTCTAAAATTATAATATTGAAGAACAAATCCTTTTATTTTCAGACTAATTTGGTTTGCTCTACAACAGTGACATGCAGATTTGAGAATATGCAGTAGAAGATGGCCCTAATATATAGGAAATGGTTTCATCCACTAGGTAGATAACAGGTTCTCCCAGGTTATCTCAGGAAAGGCTGGCCTTTTGCCCACAAGCTACTTCTCGAAAACCTTGTACACCTACGACAATATATACGGAATGATGAAGCTTTCAAAAAGAGATCTGTTCTGAATGTCAGAAGTGACTAATTACCTCAGTATCTTGTACAATTTTCCAAAGCTGTAAGGTAGTATACAGGAGAATTAGCTTATAGCTGTACTGTAATTTCCCTAGCTAGTAAGTTCAACTCTATCTCTGCATTTTAATGTGTTTTATAATAGGAAGTGAACTTTGTAATTCATCATCCCTCCTTCTTCTCTTTATATGTTTAAAATTCAGCTCCTGATCTTGGGCGATGTAGATAAGCAGCAGTGAAATCAAAAGAGAATTTTGTACTATTTGTAAGAATCATTGCATCTTTAAAAGAATTAGCCAACAAATATTTTATTTATTTTAAAAAAAGAAGTTTTTTGTTACAGTTAGTTGAGAAATCACAATGTGACCTTCATGTCCAAAGGAAAAGTAATTATACCACAGAAATGACAAATGCCCACCAAAAAACTACTAAGGCCAGTGCAGCCACACTGACAAGACACTAGCTGAAGAAAAAAGCATATCCAAAATCTTGCTGGCTTGAAGGACTTGGTATAGATTATAGAGATGCCACTCTATCAGTAATGTTGACTTCCTTTCTTTGCAACTGCATGTGAGACAAGGATCAGAGAAGACCATGTGGCTTCTCTGGTGTGAATGATTATTAATTTCATATTAACTGAGCTGCAACTGTGATTTTCTTGTGGAAAAAATAAAACCCAAATATTAGAAAGACAAAACATGATTCTTTCATGGAAAAAAGTTTTGGAATAAAATACCTGATCAAAAGGGAAAATGAAACAAACTTCCTGCCTTTTCAAAAACAAAAACAAACAAACAAACAAAAAAAAGATTGTGTATTCTACAGGATTTCATAACAAGCTGTGATTGATTCAGATATACAGATATTGGTAAGAGATGGCATTTCTTTACAGATGCATTACTTTCAGGAGTGATGGAAGGACCATATTAAACCTTTTTAAGAGATATTTTAAACAAGCATACAGTATTATGTCGTTTAATTTTAGAGATATCCTTTCTCTTTGTTATAAACTGCTTTTCATGGGAATTCTATCTTAAAAATGTACATTTTATGTAGTTCTCTTTATGCTTAACAAAAGATTTGCCAACAGTTATATTCAAGAAAACTAAAAGGAACAGTTAATTTTCTGTAACTCAAGGAACAGTTAATTTTCTGTAGCTAAAGGAACAATTAATTTTCTGTAAGTCATGGGACCTTCACATTGGGTTTGCTTGTAAGAAATGCAGCACTACTAGAATAAAGTAAATCGTACTGAAAAATTTATGCAGCTGCACTTTTTACAAAGTACACTTACTTTTTTGCCTACTCATTTTCTTCAAGAGATATATAAGAAATTGAGAGGTTTAGGGTTTTTCAACTGGAAGGGGAAAGCTCTTCTGGGAAAGCACACAGTTTCGTGTGGAAACAGGTTTTATGCATACCCATTTGTCTGCCAACACTTCACCTTACCTTCCCAAAATGAACTAGTTACTGTAGATCTCATATGCAATCTCATGCCTGCTACAAGGCTTATGAATAATTAAACACTATTAGATGGAATGGCAAGACCCATTGAAGCCTGAGATCATGTTGCTTTCATGTAGTAGGCACACAAACAATACAGTTCAAATTTCACTTTTATATATGCTCCCAAAATACTGTGAGATTTTTTTGCAAGTACAAATTTCATGCTATTGCTGTTAATATGCAGCTGAGTAGAGCCCAACGGGCAGTCTGGTCAGTATCTAAAATCTACAGAATATGTCCAAAAAATTGTTGAACAACGCTTTTCAGTTTATGTAAATCATATAGCTTTAGTAACTCTAAAGAATTTACAAACTTATATCAAGTCACGCTTGTCAAAGAACTGATCTATAAGACTTACCCATAATCTGTATACATCGTCTAAAAAGGTAACAGTTGACATAAAGAGAAATCCTCTAAGCAGTTAATAACTTCTTGCTTGACAGATGTGTTCTTCTACACATAATATCCAAATAATTAGTAATATAAGGGTTTTATTTTCACCAGGATTTTCCATGCAAATGTAAGAAATAAATATTACTTTTGCTGTTCAGAACATCTGACAGTTCTGCAGTATGCCAGCTAAGAACAGCTCATATAGCTCATCCATTAAGCATTAATATTCATTAAAAACAACAATAAAGTGATATAGCCCTCATTTAGCATACTGACAGGAGTGCAGGCAACAGTCAAAACTGGGCCAGAATGCCCTTTCTAGCTCTTAACTCAAGCATGCATGTGCACAAGCCCAAAACTCATCAGGTCCTGCTGTTCATCTAGTGCTATCCAACCGAGAAAAATAATGGGTGAAGTTCCACTTCAGTCCTGATGCCTGTGTGCTAAAAGACAAAGCTGTGTCTTGCCATCAGCAAGATAAGCAGCCTCACTGGCACACTGAGAACAAAGTTTTAAAATGTCAGTGCTTAAACGTATATTTGAATTACAAGTAAATAGTCTAATATTCTATGGTGGCTTTGCATCAAGCATCTCCAAATAAGTCAAGGGATATCTAAAGATTTATTGGTATATTTCATCATCAAAAACTAGAAACAGTCTTTCCAGACATTTCAGAATACTTCAATGATTAATTAAAATGGTGTTTAAAAGGATTTCACCCAACTGGAACTAGCCCAAACAGATATTTTCTATTCAAAACTGGAAATAAAAGACTGTTAGGATGGTCAATGCTGATTTTATGCAAGAATTTATTACTTACTGTGGGCAATCAGCTACCCAAGAGGGGGAGAACAGCATTTAACACTTTTATCAAGCAACCAATGCCAAGAGCAAGAGTTTGTGGTTCAAGAGCAAAGATGGCTTCTACCTTCAATTATGCACACATGATGCACACCGCTTGCTTCACGGATGCCCCCATTCCTTTTCTTGAAGGTTTCCATCCATTGTGGTAGCGAAGAAGCTCCAAGGAAGCCCCACACTGACTGGTGCTGTCTTGTCAGCTGCAGCAGTAAGTGCATGCTCCATGAACAACGAAGACTACTGTCAGAGCCCCAACTATCAGTGTAATAAATCCAGATTAGTGAAAGGATGAGGTGCTTCCTGCATGACTTTGACAGATCGCCATGGATATGTTTAAAAGAATAGTTTAAACAGTGCAAGAGAATGTTCCTAAGCAGAGGAACTTTGACTCTATGTGGCTAAGCAGCTGGAATGATCCAGACTGGCACTTAAATCTCCCAGACAGTCCCTGAACATGCTTTGTAAACCAGCATGGGCTCCTCGACACTCTCAACAGTCACTTTTGTTGTAAGCACCCAATTCTGAAAGGTAAAAAAGTTGAACAACAGTAAGGCAGGCAGTGCTCTGACCATTGACCTCCATGCCAGCGAACAGACCTACTTAGACACAATTCCAAGCATAGATGTCAGTATTGGCACCCAGGAAGGCGGGCATAGGTTCTTTGCTCTCAGCAAGAGAGGGCACACCAACTCCTTATTACACACCAAGGGAGAGTTATCAGCATGGGATATTGCCAAAACACCCATTTTCCAGCAAGATGCCTTGGACAGCAAGCTAGACATCATTTCTCTGTAAAGGTCTCCTGAATTTCTGCAGACGAGTTTAACACTAGCTAGACCACTCAGTGACAGCAAAGCTCCCTGCACTAGAGATTAAATCATAGGTTCCAGTCCCAGCTCTCAAGCATGTAGCCCTAGGAGGCTACATCCACAGCAGTAACTCATTATTTGTAATACTTGATTTGAACAGATGGTGAAAAATAGTTTCCTGCAAAACTTACCTTTGCATGGTGCTGCTTAAAGTGAGGTCTTTAACTTCAGTTGGAAGTATAAACAATTATCTCAGTGATTGGATTGGAACAACAAATTGAAAGAAACACAAGATTCGTAAACCATAATGTTTATGTTGGGAATGTTTAGGCTGAACTGAGAAAACAAAGGTGCAATCCCCCAGAACAGATCACTGTCTCAGTATCTCAGTACTTAGTGCTGGCAAGATGCTGACAGGGTCTGAAAGCAAATGCTTCCAGCTCATTCTGATAGGGTGATCAAGGAAAGATAGTCTGCATAGAAGGTAGGTTTCACTATTACTCATTAAAGGACTTGAAATTGAGAATAAGGCTTAGGACCTACATTTGAAAAACAAACTTAAGAAATGTCTCCCATATGGAAAGCAGCCTGTAAAAATAGTGCTTCAAAGAAAAAAATCTGTTCTAAACCAAACTTTGGACCTGTCAGTCCAGTCCTGTTCAAATCTGAAACTAAAGCAGTATTTTGTAAAATTAAGATGTATGCTTCTCCAAGTTATATTACTTGTAAGATTCTTTCCCCTTTTTAAGTAAAGGAGGCTGGAAGACAGTCTATCTGATTTAAGTTATTTTACTGGAAATTTCTGCCATGTTTTGAGCATGTTCCAAGTGGCAGTTGAGATATAAATAGTAGAATAAACAAACAGCTGCACAAGCAAAGTTGAAAAGTCAGAGACCAACAAAATTATCTGTTGTTTCTGCAGTACTTCCAGCCTGTCCACATATCAAATGTAATAGCATGTGACAAATTCTTTATTGCCAGAAGCTAGACTTGGGGTTTCTTTATTCCCTATTTAATCATTATGAAATATTTTTTCAGTATTTTTAATTCTGAAAATAGAGAAAATCATATTAAAACCACCAACAATGAAAGCCCCTTGGTTTTGGTCAAAAATCCTAGCTTATGCATTGCATTTCACTGTGCTTTTTTGATGTCTTTATAAACATAAAGGCAGCTGTTTAGGAATGAAATTCCAGAGGTAAAATAAGTTGTTCCTTTCCCTCTAAACCAACTCTTATTCAAGGGTCTGAAGTGATATCTTTTATCCAATATTTGCGTGCAAATAGTATTTATGATAAAATAATGTCATAAGACTCTCTGTATATCACATTTGATTATGAATACTACTCATTTGGCACTTCTTCCTGACTATGAGCACAAAGAAATAGACAATCCTGCATAATGAAAACAACTAGAATAATGAGAGTATTGTTAGAAAGGCAGTCTTTCAATGCTCTCTACAAATGCAAATAACCTGAAATGTACTTACTAATTGCTGAGTAAATACCTATCTTCACTGGGACTCACTGCCCAGAAAAAATTTTTAAGCTGCTCTGAAATTCTTCGTCCTATTTTGGCATTATTTTTGTGTTTTGAGGGATTTATTTCAGTGAGAACTACAATTTGTCTTTTAAATGTGACAGTCCTTGCAGTTCATTCTCAGACTTGGGTGTAGGTCTGCTCCAATTCAGGTTCTCATGTCAGCATTGAAGTGACTCCTTTTTAAAGCTCTGATCTTTCATTGTTGTTTTCTTGAGTGATGGTTGCATTTGTCAATCCTGTAAGTGTGATTGCAGTCTGAAATTGGATATAGTTAATCTAGGAACACTTATTTTGCTACCATTTAACCACAGTCTCCTGGGATGAGATGAGCAGAAAGTATGAGATGCCCAAAACATTTACTATATTGGACGAGAATTTGAAGCCTTCTGAGCTCTTTCCAAGTACTTATGATGTTTGACCTATACATTTGGTCTATGATCTCAGGAGTATCTTTTATAGGACCTGATCTAATAGCCACAAAATATGGATAGTTAGCTGAAACACTGAAAGGGATATAGCATATCAAAAAGAGACAAAGTTGTCCTATATTAACAGTTAAAGTGAATACACTGATTTCCAGTCTCAAGGTACTGTAGAGGAGGAATGTGCATGTCTGACAAAAAAATGAGATCCAACTTGCTATGGTCACTCAAGTAGCATGTTGCAGAGTAAAGAATAAAATGAAGTCTAAGAAAACCAAACTCAGAGTTTGCACACCCAGCACCTGTGGTGGGTTCACCTCATCTGTAGCTCTTTGATGGTATGGTGCAGAGGGCACGGAACATCCAGGCCACTAGACAGAGGACTCTTCTCAGACAGTGGTAAGCAAGAGCTGGAAGAGGTAACCATTACTTTCTTTAAGATCTGTAAATTTAACTATTTATACCCAGTCTCTTTTTGCTAATTACTATCTCCATTTCATTGTCAAGATTTCTCTCTCCTTAGCCAACACTGCCAGTTAAGTTCTTAGATCAGTATCTTTCAGATTTCTCTTTGTCCCTTTTCTTATGCAGAAATACCTCCATACAGTTGCAAATCTCCCCTCAAAATTTTTCTTGGCCAGAATACTTTACAATGGTTAAGAAACTGCTATTCTGAAGTCCTATTGCACAATACTTATCTTCTGACTGTATCTAGCTATTGTCTCTGGATTTATAAGCATTTAATACAGGGCAATCCAGGTTAAGCAAAAGAGTATGCATGCACTGTTGAAATATGACTATGCATCTGTTTGTGGTTTTTTCTCTTTAAATTCGTTTAACCTAGATTATAAACCTTCTATGTAGTCCGTTAGATATGAGAAGAGATTTACATCAAAAACACTGACTTTCAGAACTCTTCCTCAGCCTTTGCTGGTCAGGATATCTCACTGAGAAATTAAATAAAACTTCAAGAATAACTAGTTTTCTTGGTAACAAGACTCTAAGGTTCTAGAGAAGCAGTATGGATTCTGCTCAGGTCTGTCAGGAGAGTATTTTTTTTGTGTAGCAATGATAAGAGCAACAGGACGTGGAAAATTGCTAGGGTGTTACTCCTGGTACTTGTACTAGCAATTGATACAATTAAGAGATAAGGCAGTTGTCTTGAATATTTCTAAGTTATTTCAAATTATTTTATGCTTTTTATATATTGGTGTGCACTGTGTTGTTTTTATTCCATTTGCAGCAGCCATGATAATCTATCTTCAAGATGATGATTCTTATCATAATGGCATATGATCCAGGACTCTTGCTTTGCAGCCAGGGATTAGGTTAAAACTTGTAAATGCAAAAGTTTTTCATTCTTCCAAGTATAGTCTTGGTCCTAAATACTGAAAACAAAATCAAAACCAAAAATCCACTTTGATCTCTTAGTATAAGATTAGAAAAAGAAAATTACAGTGGACCTCTATCTCTAATGAAATTATTACTGCTATCAAGAAGAGAAATGTTTCTAGCAGAGTGGATGGCTCCTGACTCTCAGATAGCTCAAGTCCATTTATACAAGCTTCCTTTAGTTCAAGACAGGTACAACAGTATGGAGAATCTGACACCTAGTGTAGACTTTTAATGCTTCATGTACAAGTAGAGCAAACATCTGAGATTTGCTTACTGAAATATTTTCTTATCTTCCATAATTTAAAATATTTATTGTTATGATGGTTTATTTCTGTCTATTCCACCTGAATGTCTGAAGCTCAAATATCTGCATGGGAGACAAATTTGATGATGTACCTCATTGAAAAATAAAGCTAAACATTTAGCTCAAAACAGAATCATGTCATGTCTGAGAGAGAATTTAACACTCTTTCTTCTCAACCGTTAATGCTGCAACATTCACAGTAATGAGCCACTTTACATAGGGCTTTGATTACATTGGATGAGAAGGGGATGCAATGTCTGACGTGAATATCACTACATTGAGCTCTTCAGCTATTATCTCTTCCCATAAAAAGCAAATCACTAACCATATTATGATTTTCTGTCTCACTTTTTCTATATATTGCAGTACATTGTCTGGGACAGTTTAAGGAATCAGAATGTTAGATTGTATTTATTTCCTTTCTCTACTCTTGTGACATAAATTCAGCTCAGCTTAAATCAAGCACTAAAGCTGAGCTTCCTGCTTTGCATGCTGATCTGCTAGTTGTCAGCACCAAGCTGAACGGAAAACAAACCCAGTATCTCAATATTTGAAAGCCCATGAAAGTAAATAATTGCAGTAGCACCACAAAGCTACTTAAAGAATTAATATATTAAGGTGTGGATGTTGGGCCTCTGAAGTGCTTGCACTGCTACTTGAACACAAATGAAAGATAGAACACATCAATACAGCAAACAAGAAGGAAAGAAGAAATTAAATATAAAACTTTTACAGACATATAAATATTTAAATAGCACCTATGACTAAAATTGTCAATAATTAGATCAATAGCAACAGAACTTCCAGAAAGAAGCTCTGATAATTTGAGAGGAAAATGTCACCTTGTCTTGTCACTGGCTCAAGCTAATCTGAAGTCCCAAAATGAACTGCAATCTAAAGAATTCCACCTTCTCATTCATACAACAACAGCGCATTCTGTATGGCTGTAATTTGGTCTCAGTTGACTTGAAAATTGCTCCAGGCCACCATGAAGTGTTTGAAGTTGATAATACAAAATACACAAATTTTGCAACATCCGTTTCTCAATTTGATTATTTGCATAGTTCATTTTTCTCCATTCTCAGGCACTTACGTGATCTCTTCAGTTCTGAAAACACAATGTACTTTTGCAGGTTATAGCACCTATTCCACAACAGCTGAGTCAAAGAGTTCACTCAGTTCTTTTATTATATTTCAAATAAGGAACAATCTTTAGGGAAATAAGAAATCATGGTTAAAATAGGCTGTCTCCCCATCTGTCTGAATAAGTTCAATTCAAGAGCAAAAAAAGTGCTAATAAAGTAGCAGAATGAAACATAAAAAAGAAAAAAAAAGCATTGAAAGCTTGTGGAATAGAGAACAACAGCTTTGTTTCTGAAAGTCAAAGCTTGAGGGTTTAAAGTATATAATATGAAATGTGACAGATGAAATAACTATCATTGGCTAGCACAGAGTGAATTCTAAATGGAAAGCAACTTTCGATTAACTGGTCATGCTACACTTGCTGAGGTTATATTGAATAACCAGTTATGAAGAAATGTTATTTGCCTACTGTTTATTTTATGTTCATTTTAAAACTAAAATACTATTTTAAAAGGATAACAGAACCTGCCAGCGGTCAGTTAACAGTGATAATTTCAAAATATTTTGGAGAGATGGATTATAGCTAATGCCATCTAACTTCAGACAAAATACGGTATTATCCCTCTGAACTAATTCCATAGCTACTTTTATAACCAAAACTATTCAGCTCTCATTATACTACTGCAGTCTGTGAAAGTAGAAAGAAACAGGTAATTAAAGAGGTATGTAAAGGGATGCATTTATATGGTCTGACAATCCCTCTTCTTTGCTGAAAGATGCCAACAGTCCCCTAAATCAGCATTTATATGGCATCCTTTGGTGCCTTTCAGCATGCACCTTGAGCTGTTTTCTCTCTCAGGAGAACCAAAATTGCACTCCAATTGCACCTAAACCTCTTCTTCAATGCAGCTACAAGGGCCTCCATCACCCAGCTCTCCATGTGTCTGGAACTGTACTCATGATGGAAAGTCAGTCAGGGACAGCCATACAGAAATCTGCTTTGTAGCAACTATTAAACACGGTGTATGGCTAAGACAGCAACGGGTACAGACACCATCACTAGCAAAGATGCAAAGTGGCTGTTTGGTCTTAAGACTGTAATAGATCACACCAAACCAAATCCTGATCCCTCTGTCTCTGCACTGCACCATGCACAAATATAGATGTTCTTGTACAGATGTATGTGTAGCTACGGGCACAGTATCACACATACAGTGCAACACAGCCCCAGTAAATGTGTCACCCTGCATCTCCTTCTGAATTGACCCACTCCAATGTGATACAATCAAGTTTTTCAGAAAGGATCCATTATTTTGGGTTCCTCTTAAACATAGTATGTGTGACTAGCTAAGCTCACTCCTACACAAATTTGAAGATAAAGTCCCTACAGCACAAAGATCAACAGTAAATTTCCTTTTATCACTGAAAGCATGTACCAGACCTGATTCATTTACGGTCTTACAAGCTTCTTTACTAGTCACCTTCAGAATTTGTGCCTATTGTCAGATAACTATGATGTCCATGTCTTGGAATAGCCTGGGTTTCCTGTGCAAAAGCTTTAAGTTTAAAGTGCTTGAGGAAATGGGATATTGCATTCAGGATTATTGAAAATATTCCTAAAATTTAGCTTGCTTCAAGTAATGAAGGAAATGGATAATTGTGTTAATTTGATTTAATAAATACATATATAAGTATACAGCAAGCTGTGGTAGTTTCAATATATTAAAGGGGAATTCTATTTTCCACAAATACAAATATTCCAAATAAGTTGAAAGGAACGGCCTATGCTGAATAGGTAGCATGTGCATAAAGAGCTAAGGAAAAACTGCATAGGAGCCAGTATTTTCAAAACATTATTTTAAATATAACCACTGAATCACCCTACAATTTCAAAGCATGTTATAGAAGCTAGTTAACTATATTTTATGTATACTGAACTCTCAATCAGAGTGTCCTGGGTTCAGCAGTAGCAGTCATTTTTTCTCCTTCTTAGTAGCTGGTGCAAGCACTGTGTTTTTGAGTTTCG
>JBCJKH010076370.1:397-18436 GCA_039877255.1 Loriculus beryllinus | reverse complement strand
GGGTAACTCTCAGTTACATCCTGGGCATGACGTGCTATGGTATGGAATACCTCTTTGGTCAGTTTGGGTCAGGTGTCTTGTCCCTGCTCCTCCCGGCCTCCCCTCCTCCCTGGCAGAGCATGAGGCTCACAGAGTCCTTGGTCGGAGTAAACATCAGTATTATCAGCTTTGTTCCCAGGCTGAAAGTCAAAACAGTGCTGCACCAGCTACTAAGAGGGAGAAAAATGACTGCTACTGCTGAACCCAGGACAATGGGAAAATGAAATTTTCTGTTCTTATTACCAGGAAATAGTAAGAGAGGCCAAGAGCTGGTTGGCTGCACAGGAGAAGAAGTTAGCGAAGTTGCTGATCGATACAGAGAATGAAACATATTATCAGAAGTACAAAGTAAGTTACATTTCATATTTAACTGCTTCTGTGAAAAGAATATATATTTCTGGGAACATTTGTAATATTTTTCATCTTCATTGTTTTTTTTTTTTGAGAGATTAAATTAGTGTCTTAATTGACATAGTTGAAGACTTGGACAAAACTCAACACATGGCTCCTTTACAGGGTTACCTTCACCATTTCTGTGATAATAACAGTAGGTTTTACCCAACTAATGTTGGGTAGTATAGCTGAAATGTTTGCTGTAGATTGTATTGAAGTAAAATTTCCTTTAGTTTATATTCTAGCCCATGGGGGACAGTGAGGGGAGGAATTTTCCCCTTCTCTTGGTGGGAGGGGAGAACCATGTCTTGACTGTACTGACATTATATTAAATACAGATTTTGCTAGTGAATGGCACCTATAATTTCAGACACAAATACTGTCTGGAGACAGCTTTGCCTCTTCCACCTTGCCTTCCTGTGCATCACGCCCTTTGAAGTTAATGGAAGTCATACCAACTTGTTCAAAGGCAGTACTTGGCTTCATGAGCTTGTATCTGAAGTCTTCTTCCATGAATTAATCTTTCTTTTTATCCCTAGGAAATGATGTCATTTATGGAAGCATTTAACCAAGGAAAAAAACCGTTTCTGCCTGTGCTGTCGTCAAAAAGAAGTGAAGCTGAGCTGACTGAAGGCCAGCAGCAGATAATAGAAGAGTGGGATAAACTGATCTCTCAGGTTAGAGGCATTTTTAGCTCACCTTGTTACCAGCATGAGCATGTTTGATGAAGAAGCCTAAGTCTACCCCAGAAACTTGCACAGGGAGAAGTGGGGAGGTGATACTTTATTTGGATTGGTAAAAGAGGTATTGACCCTGAACCTGAAGTCCAGACAAACTGAGTGGTGTACAGTGCCTGAGAGGAGGTAGAAGATGACTTTGTATTACACTTCTGAATCCTGAGCCTCAGGACTCAGAAACCTCTGCAAAAAATGGCCTGCACCTGATTGTCTTTAAGCATTCTTCTGATCAAAGTTTCTGGCCAATCTATGCTTTAAAGATTCTTTTGGGACATAATTATGGCTCAGATAATGATGCAGCTGGCAAAAGTGTGTTAATATATTCTTTCCTGTGGCATGGATAGTGATGGAAATCTGGTTGGTCAGTGCTTTGCAGTGAGTTTGTCATCTCCATCTGTCGTGAGTGGGGATGTAGTGGTCCTTGCTGGTCTTTGTGGAATGATGTTCTCCTG
This sequence comes from Loriculus beryllinus, assembly GCA_039877255.1. Lineage (NCBI taxonomy): Eukaryota > Metazoa > Chordata > Aves > Psittaciformes > Psittacidae > Loriculus > Loriculus beryllinus. Next base: position 16,815 of record JBCJKH010076370.1, on the reverse strand, counting down.
TCAGGCCCATGATGAAGGCTGTCCAGAGCATCCCTGTTTCGCCTCTGTTCTGCAACTAGTTTACTGTAAATTTCCATGTTGCTGGGCCTTGAGATGATCACCAAGCAAGGATATCAACTGCCAAATTTTCTGTAGTATTTACAGAGAATAGAGGCTGAAGAGCAAACCTGGGTCTCAGGTAAACATAGCTGATTAGCAGCTGCCTTCATTGGAAGCTCCCTTTTCTCAGTGGTGACAGGTGTTTGTTTTGTTTTGTTGGGTGATTTTTTTTCCCTGGGATGTTTTGAGCATCAGCTTATGGAGTTTATATCAGTATCTTAGGGATGGGAAAGGCAATAATAGTGAGAAATTTAATCATTTGGTTTTCTTTTTAAGATTAATGAATGGAAAGTGAAGCTAGACCAGATGTTGCCCTCCCCTCTGGATAGCATTGAGGCTTGGCTTCAGGAAGTAGAACATCTGGAGGCAGAAGATTTGCCTGATTTACAGGACCCATTTAAAGCAATGTTTGTCTTCAGAGAAATGATTGTAATATATAAGGTATGGTGATCACAACGGAACATTCTGCCGCAGTCTGACCTAGCAAAGCACTTGCTATGGAATTGCTGTTTGACATTTAGGTAGTGATGTGTATATGTTTATCTTCTGAAGATTAAAAGCTCTTATGAGCATACCTTTGAACAATGATGAATGTAATGAAGTCACTGCATGAGCATATAAGGAAGGTTTTTGACTTCACTGGGGTGACATTAAATTTGAATACTACCTGAATGAGTAAACTAAGGTATTCTTTTTTATGTGGTTCCTGCAACTCGTTTGTTAGGTAGTAACACTGGATAATTGCATCCTTATCTTTAAATCTATGCTTAATGCATACCTGTTCAGAAAAGCACTTGGGCTCAGGGTTACATTCCAGACAGTTCACGAAGTTTGTGTGTTGAAAGTCAAGTATTTGCTGAATCACTCTATAATTCCATTCAAAGCAGTAGGAGGTATTTTGATAAGCATGCAGGTGATTTATTCTGATCTTTTAATCATTGCACTGATAATAGTTTAAATGCCCTTTTGAGTCTGAAAAATTAGAAAAGAGTAGATGTGTTGATGCCTGGTTCATCATCATAGTGGTGTACTTGTTTTTTTTATGAATGGGAGAAGCTGGATGTTTTTGTGACATGTCCTTTAAGAGAATTTGAAAGAATGGGAAATAGAGGTTCTTGAGTGGCTTGGTAACGTCACTTCTTTGTACTATTGTTAGTCAGTTCCTCATATAAGAGATGTTTTTTAACTGGTAACAGGTTTGCCAGACTTTAGCCATTTATCTGTGATTTTTATTATTCAGCCTTAGTAGTTCTGGCATTTCTAAGAGTGAGATAGAGATATTGTTGTTTTAGGGGTTTCTTCTTTCCCATTGAACATATACATAAAATCATTAAGTTCCTTAAGAAGAAACCCAAGGTACTTAATTCCTGTCAAACCCACTTTTCCTAATGGGAAGAAATTCTGCTGAGAATTCCCCACCCCAACCCCCCACCTTTCCTCTAGTCAGGTCTTCCAGTATGTCTCATGTAGGGTTCTTGTTGCCAAGGTGGTGCCTTATAATGGAAACTTTACTTAAGATCTATCAAATTACCCACCAATGTTCATAACTGTGTGACTGCAATAGTATTAAGGTTACAAAATCAAGAATTTAAAATCTGTGCACTACTTTTGGGGTTGAGGGCTGCCCCAGGATGTAGCCATTTCCATTAATACGTTTTTGGCAGGTTGTATAACATAGAAATGAACTTTAAACATACTTCTTTTTATGCCACTTATGAATATGTGTATATTGTGTGCAATGCATTTTATGTTTGATTTTTACATAGCAAATTTGGTGCTCAGACACGTGCCTGTAAAATATTTCCCAGTCACGTGAAACCGGCCGTCAGAAGATTAATGTGATATGCCATCAGCATGGTGTTAGATGGAAATTTATTGAGCAATCAGATAAAGTATTAAGCAATAGGACTGACATAATAGGTTTATTTGGGCATCCACAGTTTCTCTGGGCAACCTGTTCCAGTATCTCAGCACTCTCACAGTAAAGAATTTATTCCTTTAATCTAAATCTTTCTTCTGTCAGCTTAAAGCCATACCCCTTTCTTCTGTCACAGCCTGCCCTTATGAAAGTGCAGAAAAAACTGATGGGATGGGTAGTGTTGATTAATGTTTCTTAACTAGATGCATAGCACTAAGAGAAATCAGGCAGTACTGCACTAAATATGCACTTTATGAGGTGATGAGAGAAATACTTGCATTGCACTTTATGAGGTGATGAGAGAAATACTTGCATTGTACTTTTATGAGTAAAGACACTGAAATGTTGTCTTGGTCTGGCTAGTTCTTAATAGCTCTCACCCTAAATGGCAGGTGACTTGCTGATTCCCAGATGTAATACTCAAGAATTAACATGAAAGGCTTACTATGTCTTTTTCTCCCCAGGGGTTGATGGATTGTTTTGATTCTCACTTGGATGCCCTTCAATCATTTAAGAATGAAGATGAGAAGAATACTCCACTAGTCCTGCCTGAAAAGTTGGAGGAAATGAAAAGAAGGTTGTGATCTTCATATTCCCACTACTTTGACTGTGTTGTATTCTAGCTCTGCTATTGACTTGCTCTGCTATTCTGAAAAAAGGATATAATTTATACATGCTTTGCAGGAAAAGAGCATTTTCCAGCTATGCACAGATTAGCTGTTAAGTGGAGCAGGCACTTACTTATTCACTTATTGGTCCAGTGAATGGCTAATTATGTGTACAGAATGGAGCTCATCAACAGGACCTTTTCAAATGCCTTTTTCTAGTGTGGGTAGGAAACATGAATATTTTGTATGTGAAAATTTCTCGTGGGGATTTTGAAATTTCTAACTTCCACCTGTTAAAATCACTGAGATCTACAGGCTGTGCAACCCCACATATCTGTTGGAGGATATTAAAAAAAATGACCAGTGAATCTATGTCTGTAACCTGAGACACTTTGACATACAGACTGCAGATGCTCCTTTTCTGGACATTTAAGGTTTTTCATAAATTGAGCTGTCAATATTGACTCAAAATTGTTGCTACTTAAAAAAAATGAACTGTCATTATGTTAAAATTTTACTCTTGTCAAATCAAAATAATGTTTACATATATGTAATTCTGGGTTTTTAAGCTAAAAACCTTATCCATTAATGCTTTCTATATCCAATGATTTTGAATCAACTTTTAGAATATTTCACTGTTTGCAGATTCAGCAATATTCGTTTCACAAACTTCAACACCTTTCTTGAATACCACTATGGACTGTGCTCAGCTATAGCCAATGAGGTGATGTTAAAGCTGAATATCTGGGACATGAAATATGGTACAAAAGAGTCTGTGGAATCACTGATGGAAAGTTGGAATGTAAGTTTAAAATATATATATCACACCCTGACAACAATTCTTCTTCCCACCTCTCTTTGAGTCAAGTTTCTATCTGTCTCTGTCGGAAGATACTACAGTAGTTGATAGAAGAATGGCAAACTTGTGAAATCTGGGATTTATGTAAGGAAGGACAGGTAGAATTCCATAGAAGTTTTCTTCCACCCAGCCCCCGCCCCCCCCAGCATCTTCCCATTTTAGTCTGAATGAGAGTTCTTTCTTTAGTTTGGAGAAATAGAGCAAGCTGTGACTGTAATTTTCTCTCTGTCCTTTTATATTTATTGTGAAGATTGCTTTCTTTCTAGATTATAGAACCAGCAGTAGCAGCCCTTCCCTAGCTTAAATCAACACAAACCCCTTTGGGGTAGTTCTGTAGTTCCTATCTTGCAAGCCAACTAGCATTCACAATGCTGGCTAATACTACGCTTTGCTGTTTGTTGCCTTTTCCTTTTCCCAGCTTCCTTACCTCCTTATGCTTCATAGTGAGTATGAATTGTCTTGGTTCATTTTGTGCTTAGCTCAGCTTCTGGGCTCAAGGTATTAAAATGATGCCACATGTAGGCTTACAGGAGGTGCTGGATTACCCTACCCCAAATATTGGCAAAGCATACTGCATAAAGAACAGAGGCAGAGATGTGAAAATGCTATGCCATCAATTTTGTTCCACTTCTGGTTAATGGGACTCCTTGTGAATTCAATTTCAAGAGTTTCTCAGAGGCTTTTCAGAGTGGCACATCACTAGTTAAATTAGTGGGAATTTCACCAGCCTTAGAACTGTGGAAGGAGACAGCAAGAGGTTGTATAAATATCGGTTCTCCTGAGCAGTATTAACCTTCCCTGTTGTGAGATGGGAATACAGACTTAAATCTGTGCTGAGTTTCTTGATTCAGTTGATTTCATAAATACTTAATCATGTTATTTCTACAGTTCTGGTTCATGTTATTTCTACAGTTGAGGTCTTTCTCAAGCTGATAGAATATAGAGCTTTCCCAAGGAGTTTAAGGCTTGTTGCTGGCTCTTCTTCTGGTCCCAGGATGTGCAATCCTGGCTGAGTTGGTCAGGCCCAGGTTTGTCATGGTCACAGCAGAGATTGTTCTGTAGCCTGCTGGATGGGGCATTTGTAGAAATGAGAAGCTGTAGCGTGAGATGCCACTCAAGAGTGGGGCTGAGGATCAACCCTCCGTCCCTGGGTTGAATGCTCAAAGCAGAAGTCTTCTCCTCTGCTCCCATTTCTTCCTTTTTCACTCTTTCCATCCCCAGTTTGGACCTTGCTTGATCTGTGGTAGGAACTGGGCATGTCAGTATTTCTGTGCATGTAGGGAAACCTACCTTTCATCACTTTTCTGATGTAGGTGACTAAATTCTGCCTGACTTGTTCTACATGCCATTTATAGGTATTGCCCTAGGGCTGTAACTTTTTGAAATAAGCAACCCTGACTCATGCAAAGCTGTGACTCAATGGCATTGAGGAATTAATATTCTCATTTAAGTTACTTTCTGAATGTGCAGAAAAAACCCTAGGTCTCTTTAAGACTACAGGTTGCAAATGAGTTGCTGGATGGGCTTTGTTCAAGTCACTTTTAATGGCAGATTTTAGACTCAGATTTTTTAAAAAAATATATCCCAAGCTGCATTTCCTACCTATTTTTATGTGGGTTAGTGTTACCCGTGCCAATTACTTTTCCCTTTGGGCAGAATTTCATTGAAGAAAAGAGACTTGAAACACAACTAGAAACTGCTACTCACATCTGCGAAGATTTGAAAAACAAAAACATAACTGGTCCTGACTTAGGTAAGTTTGTGCACATAAACTGATATGAAGACCTCTTATTTTTCAACTGATGTGCTGTCACCAGTTTTACTTCCCTCTTATATTCTGTGTAAAATATTGCTTCTATGTAATTAATCTCCCTGTTTCCAAATGTATAACGCTATTCCCTATTTGATGTCCTAGCTGAAAATCCTCAAGAAATTAGCAAACTGTTTAAGACAGTGGAGTCAAAGATTTCTGTGTGCAGAGACTATATTTCCAATGTAAATACCACCCTACAGAAAGTCCTGTCTTCCTGGCGTAATTATACAGAAAACATCCATTTGCTAAAGATGTGGCTGGAAGAAAAACGAAATGAGCATCCGAATGAGGTAATGTAATGACAGAGATACTTGGAAGCCTCCTGGATGGAAAGCGTTATATATGAGAGTGGTGGTTGTTGTTGCTTTTCTGTTCCTTGTTTTGGACATAAACTTCTGACAGGGTTCTGCTTTAAGTTATTTCAATGCCTCTGTCTAGATCCCTGCTGAGATCTTGGCAAAGTGGAATTTGGTTCATGGTTCCTTAAATGAAGCTGGTAACTATCTCACTGAAGTCAGCAAAGACCAAGTTGGGTCGAATATTGCCAAAGAGCTGAAGAAATTGAACAGGAGATGGGCTAAGTTCATCAAGAGAACACAGTTTGTAAGTTTACTAGTTTCATATGACTCTTTTGCCATGCAGCCTTCAAAGTCCTTTTTTCTGAACTTATCAGCTTGCTAATCAGAGATGAATAAACCTTTCAGTCAACTCAGTATTGCCAGTTTTAAAACAGAGAATACACAAGGGCATTCTGTTCTGAAGTCTTTGTGACTCAGTTAAATGCTGTCTATAACACGTTGGAAAATGTTCAAATTTTTAAATAGAATATTTTAAACCACTTACAAAAGGAAATCTTTTTTGCAGAATAAAGCTCTTTATTAAGTTTTAAAGATGGAAGTAATCAATTTATTAAGAGCTTGTGAGCATTTGCTAAATTTTATAATCTCTGCCTCAGCTAGTAGAAAGAAATTATTGCAGCACAGATGTTTCTAGGGTTGTGCCAAAGTACAGCAGCTCACTTGACAGGTTTTTAGGCTGCTATAAATTCCTATACAACATGCTTAATGTTACACATATTACATTTCCTAGAATGCTTTCACAAGAATGACATTTTCATTCTGCCTGGGACTATTGGAACTCTTAATTTTCTAAGCTGAGTCTTTCACTGACCTTTATTAGAGGTACTGCTGTGACATTAAATGGTGGCAAAAGGTTACAGTATCTTTGTAGATGAACTTAGTGAGAATTCAAGAAGATCAAATGAAACATATTCCCTAGGGTGGTGGATATCCAGGGTTTCCTCGAAAAACCCTTAGTAGGAGGTGCTATTAAGAAATACATTCATAAAGCAGAGATAAAAAGGCCTCTTGCACCCTTACAAGGCCTTAAGGAATTCAGGAGTTATTTTTCTGTCATTGCTTTGGACATTATGGCTATATTACAGGTAATACTTACCTTTTTATATAAAAAGGCAAGGGCAAATGCATGAACTTGCCTTGTGACTGCTGTACCATTAAACTGTTAGCATGCTCCCTGGTCTTGATTTGACCAGTGCCAGGTGGCGGATGCTGCAGCCAAGAAGTTGTTCTCCATGATAGTGTGGCTGTGGCTGCTTGCTTATAGGGGAGGGGAACAGGTTGTGCTATTCCACTTGCCCTCTGGGTTGAAAAACTGAACCCCACGTGCCTTATGCATTTACTTCTCCTTTGATTCCTGTTGGGTGCAACAGCTGGGAAGTAACCTAAGAGGTGACTGTGTGTTACAGGAAGGTAGCGGAGAGACACATGAACTGATGACAGGAATCATAGAATCATAGAATAGTTAGGGTTGGAAAGGATCTTAAGATCATCCAGTTCCAACCCCCCTTCTATAAGCAGGGACACCCCACACTGAACCATGTCACCCAAGGCTTCCTCCAACCTGGCCCTGAACACAGCCAGGGATGGAGCACTCACAACTTGCTTGGGCAACCCATTCCAGTGCCTCACCACCCTAGCAGTGAAGAATTTCTTCCTCATATCCAGTCTAAACCTTCCTTGTTTAAGCTTTAAGCCATTACCTCTTGTCCTGTCACTACAGTTCCTAATGAAGAGTCCCTCCCCAGCATCCCTATAGATCCCCTTCAGATACTGGAAGGCTGCTGTGAGGTTTCCACACAGTGAACATCTTACCCTGCTCTTTGTTTATAGCTTGGTGAAGAGAGCACAGATACTGCTGAAAAGACCAGAGAACTTCCAGGGAGCTTGGAGAAAATTGAAGAGCTCCTGGGCAAGGTGGACAGCTGGACAGCAGAGACTGGGCGCCTGCTTAAGGAGATCAGTTGTGAGGGGCCTGTGGAGCCTGAGACAGAGGAACATTTGCAGGTGAAAACTGAAATATACTGCTTAAAATACTTGTTCATCAGATTCTCATCATGCAGCATGGAATTCATGGCTGGGGTAAAATGAGCCATCATCGGTGAAGTAGAAATGAATGTGGATTTTTTGCTGTAACACTGGTGAAAAATCAAAACAATGCTAGTGCTTTGTTATTTTTCAGGATCGCTCTCAGATGAGCTACATCAGTGTGTCCAGGTGACAAGCAGGTGCCAATGAAATTCCGTTGGTGCTGCTGATGGACAGCTTGTTCTGGAGTGATATGAATTACTCCCTGCCCAGCACAACATTTGCAGCAGTCTAAAACTTCGCAGGTTGCCAAGCTGAGAATTTCCCCTTGTCATATAGTCCTTTCTAGCACCTACCCTGCAGTGCAAGGAGTGTGGTTGAGGCAACTTTGTCTGTATTGAAGGCTTTCCTGTCAAAAACTGGAATACTTGAAGTATTTTCAGGAGCATGCTGGGTAATTTGTGTATCTCAGCATATAGACAGTTGCTCTACACATTCACAGTGAGACTGATGAATTTCTTCCACTAGTCTCTATTGTTTTCCATGTTTGTCTGCCAGGGATCACTACCAACCTCCCTGCAGATGGCAGGTGACAGTATGTACATATAACTTGTTAGCTTCAGTACAGTGTCAGATTTGGTTTCTTCACCTGCCAGTGAAGGTGAGACTGAAGAAAGATGCCAACCTTAGCGTTAAAGAAGGTGGAGCACTGCGTTATGTTGTCTTTTGCAATTTCTGCAGCAGGGCCAGTATAGTCTAACAGTAGGAATATGTCCGCCAGGAGGGAGGTTTCACTGGAGCTACTCAAAAGTGCTAAAATTAAGCAGAAATCTTCTTTAGTACATTAAATCCACTTGCAGTAACTGTGAATCGAATTACTGTTAGTTTACTTTTGGTTTGTGCCTTCTTGCACTGTGTCTAGTTGACAGAATTATGAGTGTGAGCCTACAAAAAGAATCTATTAATATTTTTGTAATTATGGGCATATGTTTATAAAATAAGCCTCATTTTGCAGTATGACACTAGCTTGTTAAATAACAATGAAGTAAGTAAATACAGCCTCCAAAAACGTGACTCTTACTGTATCTCCATGTCTGTGAGCAGAAGAGATCATGTCGCTTATTACCTGCGGTACAATAGGTCAAAATCTAGAATAAAGCACTGATTATCATTGGAAGAATGCTAACTGACAACTTCAAACAGGAAAACGTGTTGAATATTCATAGATCAAGACAGCTCTCAGAGCGACATCTCATGATAAATATTCAAATACTGCACACGACTTTTGCATACAAAATATTCAGCTGCTTCCTGCTTTTTAGTACTGAATGCCACAAAAAAATCAGAGCCTTAATAGGTGCTTACTTTTGAATGACTTCATGATCAGACAATGCATATCCAAATGTGTGGTTTGTACGTTCATTTGGAAAGCTATTTGGATGGGAGCGCATATTTAAATATACTTGTCAGTGGCTCTGAGGCAAAGACATGAGAGAGATCTCGCTGACTGACTGTTTCGGCAAACAGAATCCCCTGTGGATGGCAGCAAATGTCTTTCTCTACACAGCAATTTTGCAGTGCAATACACTCACCACAATTGGAATATAAGATTTTTATTTGACCAAATATTGATCATCCATGATCAAGACTGGGTTTTTCATTCAGTTCCTTTAAACAAAAAGACATAAACGCCATAGAAGCTTCTAATGTTTTTCATTCAACCAGAGCTTGGCTGCAAGGGGAGCTTCGTGCCAAGAACAAGTTGTGGCAGCAGAAGAAAGATTGCAATCCCTGATGTTTCCTGATGTTTCTAGTCAGTTGTCCCAACAGCATTCTTATGCTGGGCTGCAGGCACGAATTAAAGAAGCCAAAGACAAAATCGAGGTACAACTTTTTTATTGTTACTGTACTTTATGCACACAGACATCTCATCTCTAATTTTAGCGTTATGTGATTATGAAGACTTCTTGTCAGTCATGTAAAATAGAAAAGGCTTTATACTGTTGGAATCGGTCTCCCAGGCTCTTGCTGGGACAAAACCAAGAACATTGCAAAGATCAGTATCTCAACCAGAAAAACTTGAGTGATGTTATGAAGCAATAATTTTATGTAATTACTGACACTCAGGCGTGTTCTGAAAAGTCTTTTTCTTCCAAGGCTGTCATGGGTGACATGAACAACATCTTGTCTAAATCTGAGAAGAGACCTGCAGAGAAGGAGGCTTTGCTCAATTTTGAAGAATCCCAGAAAGAACTGGAAGCCTCCATTTCAAAGGCTGTGCAACTTATCAGTCAAAAGTTCAGTCCTGAGGAATCTATTTCAAGATATGAGGTGGGTTTGTTTTCCTAGACAGCTGAATCTGAGTATTTCTTAGTGCTGTTTAGTCTCTAAAAGTCTAAGATACCACAGTGAGAAAAATAACAGCTTTTTTTTAATAGTTATTAATGTTTTTCTCAGCTTTTTGATTTAACACTGCTAGCATGTATTATCTTGGCAGACAGTTTGGAGAGGGACTTCACGCAAGAGCATGTATTCATAAGACAAGGGGTAATGGCTTTAAGCTGAAAGTGGTTAGATATAGATATAAGGAAGAAATTATTTACTGTGTGGGTGTTGAGACATCAGAACAGGTTGCCCAGAGAAACTTGGGTTACCTCATCCTGGCAGTGTTCAAGGCCAGATTGGACAGGACTTTGGGCAACCTGGACTAGTGAAAGATGTCCCTGCCCATGGCAGGTGGGTTGGAACAAGATGATCTTAAGGTCCTTTCCAGCCCAAACTGCAATAATTCTGTGATTCTGTAGAAATGTAGACATGTCAGTCTGTACAGCAGTTAGTTCAGGACCCTGTCTTAAATTACTCCATCACCGCATCGGAACTCCTTATCTTCTGAGCTATGGCCATTTTTATTGCTTGATTAATAATGAGGATTCCCATCAAGAATACTATGCCTGAATTCCTGGACAGGTTTGTAAAGTGTTATTATTCTGAATCTCTTCCTTATCCCATGTCAAGCTACTAAAAGAAAGTGTCCAATCTCAAAATCTGGATCTCTTAAAGGGGGTCCTTACTGAGATATCAAAAATGGAAGTGCTCAAATTTGTGTTGCCTCGTTTTGCACAGTGAGGCCTTGGCAGTCATGTGCTGAGAGCAGCACAGAGCCTCGCTCCAGGCTGTCTCTAGGTCCCCATTGCACTGATGCAGGCCTATCACCCTCTCTCTGACAGGCAGAGTACATGGCCACGTATATTCCCTAGAAATGAGGCAGAGTTCAGGGACCTTAATCTTTTTTTGGTACCAAATTTGCCCGTAAGAGAGGAGCTACAAGAAAACCACGTACTTCTCTCCAAAAAGCATACACTCATACTGCCTGCAGAATGCTCTTGTACCCACTCATGGAAGGGCCACCACAGCCCATTCATGCAGTGTATGCATGTTTTACGGATGGTTTTTGTGTACTACTGATGTAATTTTATTAGGTAAATAAGCTACGTTCAATTCTGCTTGTTTTTCATGATGATGCTTTTCTTGCAGGAATTTTGTAATTCCCTGGACAATAAAGCTCTTGACAAATTTTTGAAAACAGCTGAACAACTGAAAAATATTTCATCAGATTGTGAAAAGCTGGCAGTGGAAAAAAAGAGTAAAGATGTTCGTAAAAGATGGGAGGTGAGGTAATATAGGAAGGAGGATTCACTGTTCGTTCTCATTAGGCCTGGCACCTTTGAAAACCAATTTTTTTTGTCACAATGTGTTCTGTGATTATTTACGTACTAATAGTGTCTCAGCACCTCACAGGGACAATGTGTTTGATTTTTGCAGGCAGTTCATCATGAAATTACATCCTGCCTCCAGCTCATAGTAGAAAGGGAAAAAAAGAAATTTAATGCAACTTTAAAAAAAATCAATAAGCAATTAGGCAAAGAGAAGAAACTCCTAAGTATGGATAAAACCAAGGGGCTCATCAAGGAACATGAGGTACCTGACACACTCCCTTTCTGCTCACCTACCTTTCTTTGTGAATGCTTTGTCTCCCCTTGCTCCTTTTTAGGTACATTATTGCTGTATGTGTTTGTGGGACATGGCCCTTGTTCTGCCTATTGCGTAAATACATAACAAAGAGGCCACCCAAATTAGTCCTTTGCCTATTTTGACTGCAGATGTTTGCCTCCTTGCAGACTTCCAGAATTGTTGCATGGTATCTTTTTTCTGTTTCTTTTCTCGTGACAGCCTTGAAACATTAAAACAGATCTACCTGTGCAGAGTATAAAGATAAGAATTATTACCTGTTCTGCCGGTCCCTTGATTTGTTACAGCTGCACAGATGGTATTAGATGCCTTCAAGTGAGAGTATCTTCTCACAGTGCAGTAGCTGCCCTTTACCTCTGTGTTTGTGCTATATGTATGTATTAGCCACAGAATTAGACATCAGAAGTTCATGTTTCTTTTACCAGAGTGAGTTACAGTGAATCTTACGTATTGCATAAGCAGTGGGTTTCACACTTCATTGCTTCTGGTATTTTACTTCATCTTGCTCTTTGTATGCATTGATCTGGCCAGTTTACTGCTTACAAGGGTAAGTAATTGCTCTGTTGATGAAATTCTGGTCTTTACTGATTTCAGTGGAGTTTTAGTCTTTGCTTCTCATGGATTCCTGATCAGCAAGTATTACGTATGCAAGAGTAAAGAGAAATAGGTGTTTTCAGGTGTATTCTTCTGCTCATACTTTTCTTAGATGTTTAGTATATCTTGATTTCACCATGGGAAGTATAAATATTGATGGGAGATATTTAAAATAGGTTTCCCAGTTCTACTTCTGTTCTCAATGAGACATGTCTGTCTGAAAAGGATTTGGGACTTCTTATTATGTTACTACAATTTTAGCTACTTTAATTTCAAAATCAAGCAAGAGTCAGTATAGTCTTGTGAATGCAGCTGAGGAACATGTTGCCAGAAATCCTAATGTTGTTCCTGGCTCTATTTGAAAAAGAATTAACGGAAAGTAAATGTTTCTTTTCTGGTTTGACAGCCTACACTTTAAGTGCACTCGTCTGAGAAGACAATGGAAATAGAAAAAAACGTATGAGAATAATAGTATATCTCTGTGACTTAACATTGAGGTTGTTCTGTTGCTTTTCTTTGTTTAGGCCTTTTTTTCACACGAAGGCAGCCTGAGGGAACTTAGCAAGTCATTAGAAGACCTTAAAATATTGGGAAGACTATTAGAAGAAACTGTCCCAGGGATAGGAGCACTGACTGCCGACTGTGAACAAAAGCTAGAAAAGATTCAACAAATTGTGGCAGATACTCATACAGCTCTGCTGTCTCGAGTTGGAAAAGGACAGTCATCTAAGAAAAGGTGGGTGACTCAGTCCCTGATGTGCTGTAGCTTCACTGAAGTCAGATATATGGATAGATTTTATGGTACTATAAATGTACATTACTGTGGACAACTGTACATTTAAACATTTAGTATTAAGCTTCATAAACTAACAAGTACAATATTTGAGTACCTTTCATCACAGATGCACTGTTTTTTAATCATTAGCCAGGATTTCTTTTTCCCTTGTATTTCATGTTTTGTTCTTCAGCTGAAATTTCTTTTAAACCATAGGAGCTCCATTATTGCTTCTGAGAATGGAGAAAAGCCCGGTTCTTCTCAACAAATAGATATAGTTTCAGTACAGGAGGTAAGAAGTCTGTGCTTACTGTAGAAAACAGTGCTCTGTCTAGGAGAGATCATTGCCAAAAGGAAAAATGATTATTTCTCTTACTATTTTTATTGTGGAAGGACCTCAGGCCTCTGGTCAGATGTCAAAACCCCATTGTGCTTGGGAATGTAGACTGAGTAAATACTAGAAAGTAACATGCAAGGAGCAGAACTAGGCATCTGAGCAGATGTCTTCAATTTTGTATTTTATTTTTCCAAAGGGTGGTTTTCAGCTGCAAGAATCATGTGTGAGGCTGTGTTAAAGTGCAAATCCTCCATGGTGTCCCAGTAATCTGATCAATTTTCAGAGGACAGAGAGATTAAAAAGAGTGATGAGTTGGAGGTATTTACCTTAGAAAAATACAGGGAGAAACAGAACACATGTATTTGCTTAGAAATAACTTCAAAGAGAGAATACGCTGCGCTTCGCTATTTGGATGCCACAGAAGATGTCTCATTTAGGGTAGACATTAATGCAAGTAAGGCTGAAGACAGCTCATCAGACAGCCTCCTGAATGGTGATTTATAGGAAGGGACCCACTCCATTTACATGAAGTTTGAAGAGGTGTAGGAATTGGCTGTTGAGAAGGAACATCTCTTGTAAGGCTGCTAATATTGTCCCTAATACAATGATGAAATCTGTTCTGGGTAATCAAAAGTACAAATTGTATAACATCAGCCAGCTTCAAACTGAGTAGTAGAAAGTATGTTGGAATACAGGCAGGAGATATGCAAAAGCATTTGGTATAAGCAGCCTGACAAAAGCTGCAGAAGACAGTTGTGGTTTGCCCATGGATGTCCATGGAACTGCAGCAAAAACTTTCACAAGGGGATTGTGCATGCCAAGGACCCACTGTCTGTGGAATGAATGAATGACCTGGCTGCAAGTGTTCAAAAATTTGCTCTTTTGGTTCATGATAGAGTTTAAAAACAACTTGTATTCATGAATGGTATCTCTTATCTCCTGTGGGACACTTGAGCAATTGATCTTCTATGTTTGTTGGTCTTCAGTATTGACACATGATGCAGAGGTCACTGTCACCTTTTTATTTTTACGTAGTCCTCAAGACCTGTTGCAGATACGATTTTGGAACCAGATGTGAAACATCACAATGGAGAAAGCTGTGCAAAGAAATTAGAGGAAGACAGTGATTTGTCCGTATCAACTTTATTAGAGAGGTACTTTTTAAAGGATAAAATACATGTATATTTAAAGATGATACTATGCTAGACATTCATAAATCAACTGAATATAATAAACATAGGGTACACTTTTGCTATGCAGAACTCAGTTCAATAATTTACTGACTGTTGCTCTGTACTTGATAAAAAAGCACTAGAGTAGCTTTGTGCTTCAACCATTAGGATTTTCTAGCAAGAGCACTTAAAGGTATAAAACTTCTTCAGCTCTTTTCTTGGGCCAGAAAAGTTTGTACCTGCCTTAATAATAACTTAAAATATTGCAAAATTTTAAAGAACTGTAATTTTTGCATTCATGAAACTGAATGTGGAGTGCACAGGCAGGCATTCATACTTGAAAATCAGCCAGATGAGCAATTTCTCAGCTGTTTTATATGCTTCTCATCTACGCCCATTCATTTGGGATTTAGGTAAAAATATGCATTTGCAACAGACCGTGCTTATTTTATATGGTAATCTATTGGTCAGTAAGTCCCATACCCTGCCATGTTCCATTAAATTACAAGTAATACTGTTTCTGCAAGTGACTGCTTCTTTCTTTAGCTATAATACACAGATAAGGAACATGGAGGAACTTTTACGAATAAGCAGAGATAAAGTAGCATCTGGCTTTACTGATGAAGTAAAGGGCACTTCATGCCTTCAGAATAAGCTGATGGAGCTACAGGTAAGTATTTGTCTTTCACAAATATACTTGGTGCCTAAATTGCTATTTTCTCATCTCTCCATTATGTGTATTGAGGAAAAAGGAGCATCCTTACAACCAGGTTTATTAGAAGTAGAGGGGAAATCAAAGGTTTAGCATTCAGGAGAGCTGCATTCCCACTTAGCACTGGAGTTTTACAAGTGTTGCTGGAAGAAGAAATTGGGGTGTCTCAGTTTGTGATCTGCAGGCTGAAGTAGGTCTAATGCAAAAAAATAACTATAGAAAGCACCTTTTTTTTCAGCAGGAGTGGTAAGTGAGGCACCGTAGTCAGAGCTGGAGGAGTCATCACTGAGCAGTCAGATGGCAGTGGTTTATGTGCAGAATGAAACTGTTCCAGGACTTATAACTTGATTATGTTTGTGAGAACCTTAAGGGGATGATAAAAGGCACATAACTGATGTTGAGAAATTTATTACTGCAATTTTTCAAGTCTTTATTTGAAAAGAATGCAAAGCTCATCTAGCATCTCAAAACTTCGTTCAGTTCTACGTTTGTTTTTTGTTCTTTCGAGCAGAGCTAAGTTGAGGTATTTTCCATTCATTCTTGTGGTAAAAATGGTTGAGCCATATTTATTGAACCTTCTCTAAAATGTAGACAAGGTATATGTCTGACCTGGGAATTTTCATCTTAAAAAGTTGGGAGGGATTTGCATGTAGCTAAAAATAGAGTCTTAATGAAGAAGAAAGCAATAGATAACTCTTACTTTTGGATGGTGTTTTCACTTTTTCTGTAGACTCTTGTGACTGTAATTTTATGAACTGCCCGATCCATTGAGATATTGTGAGATCCATTATGATATTAATGCAGGTAGCGCTGTGTATCTTTCAGGTGATAGAGGGTGAAATCAGTTCTGGTTGGACACAATTGGAAAACATCTCATCTACCTTAGAAAATCTTGTTGAAGCACAGCAGGCTGCTATCTCTGAGACAAGAGGCAAACTGAAAAGAGAATGGAAAGAGCTTCAAGATATTATAAGTACCAGGTATAGAATAACATTTCATAATATTAGCTAAGGAACAGTTCATTGTAACTAATTTGTGTATTGTGAAGGGAATAGTGTGCGTTACAGAAAATACCTGCACATTTTTAACCTTTAAAAAAAGTAATTAATAGGATTAAG
>JBCJKH010076360.1:26146-38587 GCA_039877255.1 Loriculus beryllinus | reverse complement strand
AAGGGATAAGTGGCAGGGGCCAGAGCAGTGACCTGGATCACTGTAGGGAGGATCCCTGGCACCCCAATTCATCAGGCTGTCCCCTGGTTTAGGGACTTTCTGTTCTTTAAAAACAACAAGAAGACAGAAGTGGTTTTCAGGTCTTCTCCCAGAAGACCAATGCTGTGCCTGGGTGCGCTGCGATGGGTTTTATATCCCCTTCACATCTGCTCCCTGAGAAACCAAGGAGCAGGAAAAGCCAAAAGCAATGGGAGCAACCCTGAGCCTTATAATACTGACGGGCTTTGCTGCCTTAATCAGCTGCTCATTAACACTATCAAACCCCATTGCTAATAACAAAGTTGACCCAACGCGAGGCGCCATCACCATGTGAAGATCCCAGGCCTGAATCCACAAAGTAGAAATCAGTTTTTCCAGACAGTTCCAGGGCATTCCAGCAGTCATTTTGCTGCTTTCTGGGTAGACTGGAGAACTAAATCTGCTGTTTCCAGCTCGTTCCTCTTGCTGCGTATGCGGATTTGAAACCGCATCTGCAGACAAACAGATGAATATTCAAATAATATCGAACTACAGCAGCAGGTCTCTTGCCTCCTGCAATGTTTTGTCTGCTGGAAATTTCTGCCCTTTATATGTTGCAGCGAAAGCTTCCTCCCCATCACAGACAGACCAACACATTCATAAGGCACCCAAGAACATACTGCACATCCAGAGAGGTCAGGGTGAAATCTCTCTTCTCTACAAACCATCAGAAATTCAACATCTTGCTTGAAAAAAGGGGTTTGAGCTGCTGAGTTCAGACCCAGGCTGCCTGGTCCAGCGTCCATGTGTGCTGGCGTGGTGGCGTAAATTCTCTTCTTATCACCAAGAAAGAAAAGGAAAGGAAATAGTGAGAAGAAAACAGGATGGGCTGCCAACATCATGTCTTCTCCAGTTCCCATTCCACTGCGTAGATGGGATGATGCAGCTCACATCCCCATTAGGATTCACCAAAATAAGCACCTGAAGTGATTTGGTAAGCCAAAACATTACTAGACAAGCAAACAAGGAGACCACCAAGTCTTGTTCATGCTCTGGGGTGTGATGCAACTGTGCGGTGTTCCTCCCTACCAGCCTCCCTTATTTTGTGCTGCATACAGCTCTGGCAGTGGTATGGGTATTAGTCAGGACTGCAGTCAGCACCCCAATCTGCCCTTTCTAGGTCAAGCCAAATCTCCAGATTCTGAGTTTTTGAACAGTCAGCTCCTGGGCCATCTGCCATGAAAAGAAGCTACAGTTTGCTGAGTAACCCTGTCTTAAACAAGAGCAGGGGCTGTAGTTTGAGTGTTGATGGAGTGCTCAGTCAGTGCAGTGCTGGAGAGATTCAAAGGTGGATGGTGCTGGGTAGCCCTGGGGCGATTCCCTTGTCAATAGCTGGCCTAGGCAGGGATCTGAGTCAAGACAGGAAGGGTGAAGAGTGAAATCCTTCAGTGCCTTTTCATGCTGGTTGCAGTTTCAGGTCTGATCATCACTGAGTTTTCACAGGGAGAATACTTTCAGGGAAGATTTATTTGGCTTTGTGAACTGGCTTTTATCTTTGGAGAAATTATTTTGTGCTGTATCCCATACCAACTCAGAGAAGAGAACAGAGAATGACGGAAAGGCTAGTTAAGAGATACAAGCATTTATTTTATTCCAGAGCTTCTGAACTCTAAGTTGCTACTATTAGGTGTGAAAAAAAAATACTCTGGTACTTCACTAGAGAAGCTGACAACCTGCTGTCTTATTAACATAATTCTAACATGTCTGAGACATCCAACACAGCAGATTGATTATGTTCATGTCTCAGCCACGGTACTGATGATGATACGCTAGTAAATATATCAATGCATCACCAGCTTCAAGCCCAGGAGTCTTTCTGTGACATTTTCTGAATGAGATATGAAAATGAGAATGGTTTCTGTGTCTACTCTACTCAAGTAGCTAAGTCGAGAAGGCTGCACTGTTAGGCAGAAGTGCACTTGGCACCGGTGATTAACTGTGTGGTCTTGGTAGTGTCTGTATTGTAGAGATGTCACTCAGACAAGCAATGCAATAGCTTGTTCTGGAGGTTCCCAGAATAAGAAGAAATCAATTTATAAAGACTGTTTTGTTCCTGAAGGAACAAGAAATGAATCATGCGCAAGCTGAGAGGTTGGCCTTGCTGGTTCTGTTCTGTTCCTGGTGGAGGGTAGCACGATAGGCTGCGAAAGGAAGTGGGTAGTGATTGCCTCGAGGCAGGTTAATTAGCACAGGTAAAGAGCATGGCTACAATCAAAAATATCTCTCTTTACTTTCTTTCTTTTATAGATTTTCTGTGTGATTAAACAAGGCAGGTAGGAGGTTTTCTGAACCTAGATGTAAAATAGGAATAAAAATGCTTGCTTGCTTCTGTCCTTTATCTGGCTACCCATATCGTGTCTGGCACAAGGGAGCTCTGAGCTCAGCTGATGTCTCCATGTGTTAATAAACTGAAAAAGGTGCAGTAATAACAGCAGTTTGGGACATCATGCATACGTTATTTCAGATGATAACCCAGGAATGAGCATTTCACTTGGCCAGGATTTGACTCTGAATTGTCAAGGGACTTTGTAACCAGGTGCACTGAGCATCAGACAAGGAGGAAAGTGGCAGGCAGGATTCATTTTTTGCTTGTGACAATTGAATTGTTCAACTAATGCCATCTATCCTTTGGACACCCAGACTCAGTGAATTAACCATGGGTATTCATACAGGTGAACTGAAGTCAGCTAAATAAATACCAAATTTATAAGGCCAATTTCTCCAGCATCATCGTATAACCAAAGTAGAAAGCTCTTCCGTAGCACCTATGGGTTTTTCTGGTTTGTCTTCAGCTTTTCCTTCCAGCAGCTACCAGAGCACTGTGGGAGAGCAGGCTTTTACCTTCGCATCACTGCTAACAGATGTGAATTCCTCCATTGCTTTCGGGATGATGGGCAGCTGCATTCGACCCCATAGCAAATTCTGCAGGCAGGTTCACCCAAAGAGGTACTCAATGCAGTAACCAGGTATACGCACCACTGAGGGGGGTGCAGAGCACATGTAAGAATGAAACATCGTGTTAGTTTTGAATTCCTTTTTATACAAAGCTAGTATCTCTTTGTTAAATGGCAGTGGGAGAGGAAATAAACTTCTTGCTGAGAAACGTGGCAACCAAGGCAGGAAATTGAGGACAGACTAGATGCTGGGATCATTCAAGGAATCCATGAGTGGGCTGATCTGGCAACTGCTCACCTGTGTCCTTGCAGGAGTTCCCTCTCTGTTTAGGCCTGTGCTGCCAAGGACATGTTGGTGCTGCAGACTTTATTGCAGCCTTGGCTTTTAGGGGAACTGAGAGCTTCTGCAAGCAGCACCACTGCATCACTGACACTTACTGGATTTTATTGCCCTTGGCAGCAGTTCTTTCCTAATGTAAAACTGGGCTACTGTATCTTACAGGAAAGGACCTAAACAATGATGTATTCAGGCTGATGGGACTGGATTAACCCATTAATAAATAGGAGGTGAAGAGAGCAATCTTGTTGAACGTAATGTATGCTAATGATGTGACCTGGCTAATGGAGCCCTTTTCTATATTCTGTCACTACGCACATCAATTATGCAGCCTCAATTATCATCCTGTTTTTGTATCATGTGGCTGAGAAATGAGACTTAATAGAGATGTTTCACCCAGTAAAATGCCTGATTAGGTTATGAAAGCAGAAACTCAAGGAAGAGAAGGGAAAAAAAACCCAAAACCCTTTGTTACATTATATTCTGATTTAATTAGCCAAAAGATATTACTTTCTGTAAGGGCCTTTGAAGTTGTAGAAATATTGCTTCAGGCTCAGCAGCAGAGATGGCTGTCTTAATACCTACAGCAAATACACTGACATAGCACTTGCAGACAGACAGATCTTAGCTAAGCATTGCAGATTAAGCCAAGATCATAGTTTACTCCATGTGGTTTAAGGTTCCTGATTAAGGGAAAAGGAGGAGAGAGATTTTTGAGAGTCAGAGCTGCAGTTACATGTAGGAGGAAAACAACAGCGAGCCCATGCTGCTAGTGTATGTGGTAGATTGTGGGGTGTGTGGTGGTGTTTCATAGCAGTTCTCAGTTGAATATGTTTCCACCTCTTTGGTGGGTGGTCCTCTCCTCTCTTCTTCCTTTATTTCTTTGCTGGTTGCAGGTGGGTTACCTTGAGTTTTACTAATGTTGGGATTCTGTACCTTTATGGTGACTCTGGTGATGGGGACATACCAAGTTCACTGAAATCTGTCAGGTTTGCTCCTTGTTGTCTCAGAATAGTTGCAGGTATTTGTTGTGTTTCTGACATGGATGTAAATGATAGTCAGGCCTGCAGGATAGGGCAGGACCTTGGAGACAACCCAATGTGTGATGAGATGTTACCAGAGGGAAAACAAGAGGGAAAAGCCACTTTTTTTTGCAGTAGCTGAAACTACAAAATCTGCAGCTATTGATAAGGTGGGCAGAAATGTAGTGGAGAAGGAACTAAGCAGTGGGATGAAGGTGGACGGAGTTCAGTCATCTCTGCAGTCCTTTAGGCAGGTCCTGACTCCATTGCTTTCAGCAGTGCGGTGGTGTTGCACCAGGAAGAAATCTATGCCTTTCAAACCTGGTCTGAAGACAACTTTTTTGAGCTTCCTTCCATGGTGGCAGGATCATAACTCTAAATTCATGCTTTATTTTGTTTTAGAAGTAACCAGCCAGGCAGATCCCTGATAAAAACCACAGGTCTGGTTCACACAGTTTGTGACTGGATTACAGTGGCACGGAAAGCTGGTGTAAAGCAAAGGTGAATCAGATCCTTGGCATGTGTGGAAGTTGTTAGCTCTTTCTTTCCTTCAGGGTGTCACCTGCCATGATAAGGAATGATGTCATGTTATTTGGGAACATGATCAGAATGACAGCATGTATTTACGCATCTCCTCTTGGCCAGTCCACCTTCTAGTGTCAGTGAATAATTTGGGAGACTCAGGGAGAAATAAACACCTGGGCCCAGTATTCCAGCTGTAGCGCTTGGATTTGATTGCCTCTGCTTTTGGGTGCCTGTCCAGAGCAGCGTGTTCATGGCCTGCCTCTGAAGAGCTGAGTCTGCAGCTGAAGCTCCTCTTCACTGCAGATATCTGTCGCTTCTAAAAATGGTTGACATTGACCTAAGCTTTTAAAAGCCTCCCTCTGCAGTAGCCAAATAAAACAGCAATAAACCCCTGATTTGCTAACTCGGAGTGGCACGTTGTCACAAGCTGTACTTTATCGCTGGTGCTAGTGGGCTACGTAACTCAGCATTCAGTTTCCTTATTATCATGTGCTTGGTGGGCAGTTAAGCCATCTGATGCCCTGCTCCTACCACTACAGTGCTATGTATCTGTGATCTAATATGCACAAGAGGTAGCCCCACCAAAGAGCAACAGTCGTGTATATGAGGTGGGTGAAATTGGTCGGGTCGCTTGCTCTCTGCCTAAGGAATGGTATTTAAAGACTAAGGGCTATGGCAAAATGAATGTAATTGATTTTTTTTAATGTCCCTTGAACCACTCCCAGCCTTGGTGAGCTCATTTAGTGCAGAAAAGAGATGTCTAAAATATAGGAATTTTAAGTTTGAAAACAAAATCAGAAAAAATCAGAGGTTTTTTGCATTAAGGAAGCCCCTGTCAGAAGCACTGAGGTGATTTTCTCTCACAGATTTGTGAACAGTGACATTTAAATAGTAGAGAACAGTGTATTTTAATTTCTTTACCCCCCGTTCTTACACACATACGCTCCTCACAGGCTTTACTGCAAACTTCAGTTTTAATTTGTGTGCCTTTGTGGATAGGAGTGGGGTCATGCTTTTGAAGTATATGCTTCATTATTGCTTTGTGTACTTTCCTATTAACTTCAGCACCGTATCCAGCTTATCATTGCTTGATCCTTCATGCATCTCAAATGCAACACTAACTGCTAGGCTGCATGTGTTTCCTGACCTTCTTTTCATTTCTATACAATGTCCATATGATCTATCGTAGCTTTGAAAATTCAACTGCAAGGTAGAGATTTCTTTGCCAGAATTGATCCTTGTCTTTTCCTCAGAAACCATCAGATAAAGGAATACTTGTGACAAATAACCACGAGAAAGATCACCACATTAGAAATCTTTTGCTTTGTGCTGTGCTAGCTCTGTGTAATTTGGATGGGTCCTCAGTTACTTGTCTTTCACCTTTGGGGTAATTATTTGCTTGCAGGTGACGAACAATCTTGATCCCGTTTTGACCTGCAGAACTTCAGATAAGGAAAGATTTGCCTTCAGGCTTTGGTCCACAAAAGCCTGATATTCCTTTTCTTCCAGCGTCACATTATATTAGTTGGAGAAGCTGTACGAGATGAGAAGCTCATTATAGCTTTAGGGTCATCACTGAAAGACTTTATCCTATGGCATTCAACCACTTCCACAAGGGCTTTTATATCATCCCTATTATAATAATCCAGTATGCATTGTTTTAATTTCTGTATCCTTTTCATCTAGCTGCTGAGGGAAGAGTGTTTTACAATTATTAATGTATTCAGCCACGAAGCTTGGGAGTTAAAGAAAGTTTCATTTTGCCCAGGGCAGGGGTGGGTGAATTGAGGAGCAGAGAAAGGAAAGCGTTCGCTATTGGTCCTGGAGCCTAACTTCTGCCTCACTCCATGTGTGACTCAGTGATGACTAAAATCAGGGCTAATATGGCTTCAAGCAGTTCTTTTGTACGGTGTTTTGCTCTGTGGTAATATAATTATTGTTTGTTTATCTAAGAAGTGTTCTGTGCCTCTTGGCTGGAAGAGTTTGAGTTTTACTAAACTGGGACAATTCTGAGTTTCCTGCTAAAAATGAGAACGTGCCAAATATTTAGGAAGTAACCTAAGATGCTGGGTACGGAAATGATTAAGACTGAAATTCAGAAGAGCTGTAATTCAGGCACTGTATCTCCTATTCCTTTCTCTGCTTTGCTGTAACACACTGCGTTCACTCTGTGGGTACCTGGTTTTGATGGATCGTGAAAGATGGCATCAGAAAACTGCATTTCAGTTGAAGCTTCTCACCGGCTCTCCACTTGCTTTCATTTGCAGTTTCTTCTCATGTTTTGCCCACTGGGTCTCTGTGCAATGAGAAATGCCTCCTGATTCAGAGGTGACATTAGAAATGTGTGTTAATCAGGCAGCATCATTTACAAACAGGGCAGCAGCAGCATCCAAACAGAACTGCTTTAAGTGTAGCCATTAATGGTTTGTGACAGCACTGGCTGTGTCAGGATAGGACATTGAAAATTCAGCCCATGCGTTTTCCATTCCACAGAGTTTTGGGGTTTGCACAAGAAGGTTTATTGATAGTTTATCCAAATGTTTTTTGACAGACCCTTTCACACGTTCCTCCTAGGTGGCACAGCACACAGGACTGCATTTTATCACTGTTGGTTGGATGTTACCCAAGGCGGCTGTTCTGCCCTTGTTCGTCACAAAATGATCCATAAAGCAAATTGAGATATCTAAGTGCACCAGGCTGTTCACAGATCCCACAGCAATTATTTCGGAGTGTCGGATGTAGAAATGTTTGCCAGAGGTGGAAAGCAAGTTGTAAATGATACGAAATCTGCTCTCTGCAAGTAGTGGCTGGTCTCAGTCCACTTTGACTTGCTTAAGAAGGATGGTCTTGGCTAACTATCCCAGCGCTAAGTAGGAGACTTATTTGGAGCTGAAGTATTAAGTGTAGCCCCTCATGGATACTTTAGGTTGGGAGCTAGCCTAAAGAACAAAGCTCAATGTCTTTCAGCCCCACTGTTTTTACACCTTCTTCAGCCCTTGTCACCTAACCAAAGGGCTGCTGGGCTGAACCCTCTTTGGCCACTGGTTATCACCTGATGGTGGGGATGCAGTGAACCCAGTGTCACTGACTTGGCTTGGATATCAAGTTGCCATCATCTTTTTTACTTCTTACTTAGAAGAATTATGCCAATGACCAGCCACAAAATAACTTGTCTACATGGGACCTATGGATTGCAGTTTGGGAACAGGGCATAGGACTTTGAATGGCAAAGCAGATGATAGTTGTGCCTATAACATGTGATCAGATGTATATTTATGATGTGTGTGTGGATGTATGTTTTTGTGCATGTGTGGCGTATAGAGATGATTATTTTGACTGCTGTCACACATGAGCAATATGGGTGACGTATCTTGTCTGTTTTGGTGCACGTGTACACGTGTGTACAGTGAATGCTCATTTTGTGTCTCTGTATAAGGGCTGGGAGGGCTGCGTGAAATTCGGACCTTTGCTTTCATATGAAACATTATCAGATCATTCCTTTGCTGAACTGGTTGATCTGATTAAAGGTGGCTTAAAAAGAACCCAAAGTGAAGTGAACAGGTGGCAGACATAAATACACAGCTGTGCATTACTGCTGATTTTATTGCTATTTTATAACATTGTCCGTGGTTATTTTACAACAATTTTCCCTATTCGTGACACTGCTGTAAATCTCAGTGTAAAATGGCCCTAATGTGCCATGAATGCCGTTAAGCAAAATGAGGAAGCTTAAAGAATCACTCTTTTGTTATGAAAAGAGAGACAGGGAGAGATGCAGCAAGGGGAATAGCGACAAGCCATGGGGAAGGAATTAGGGGACCGCAAGGCTTGTTGCGTAATGCAGATAAATCTCCACACACGGTGCCATGAAAGCATCACGGGATAAAGCAGTAGCTCCTTTGACCCACTAGATGGAGATGGAAAGAAGCATTTTCCACGCGATGATATTCCTGCTAACAGTCTGTTATATACTCTGCTTGCTTATTGAATGGATTTTACTTACAGTATCTTAAGCCTACCCTTAGAGCAATTACAAGATTTCTCCAGAGTAACATTTGGCATGTGTGGGCTATATCTGGGCTTTTAGCACCAGCTAATTTGCCTGGCCTAATTTTGTATATGTTCCCATTTATATTCATGGTCAGTATCTATTGTAGTTACAGGCTTTTTCGTATAAAAGACACCTCATTCTTCTCTTAATTTTATTGAGAATTAATACAGCTTTGTGTGTGTCAGCAGGATGAGGCTAGAAAAATGGGACTATTTTTCCTTCTGAGAATCAATATTTCAGTGGCTTTAGCCATCATTAACTTTCCTTACTTCTTTAGTACCTACAAAGTCTTTTGGGATCTGAAGTATAGAATTCCCTCTCCTTTGGGAAGTCCACCACCAGCGCTAGCTCCAAAGTCCAAGGCAAATCTTGCACGTTATATTGTGAAGAACATCAAATTCTCAGAAATATTTCAGTTGGTGGTGCATTAACCTCCTCTTTCTGAAAACTGATTTTGTCACAAAATGAAGCTGAAAGTTTAGAAATGCCTCAAACCCAGAAATTTTGGGACTGAGTCAAAAAACCACCCAGAACTCCTGGCACATCCTGTGTCTAAGGATGAAGGCAGCAGGGATGCCCAGGTTGTGGCAGCCTCTGTGCTGCAATGCTCCACATCTGTGCTCCCTCACCACAGTCACATCTGGCACTCTCAGCTCGTGTGTGCCACCATGGCACTGCACTGCCTGCTTTTCCAGATGCTCAGCTCCCCAGCACAGAGCCTGGAAGCCCAGCTTTGCTAGAAAAGCATGAAGAAAACAGGATTCCCATCCAGTAGCCTACTTGGAATCCGTGTCCGTGTGCCCACTGTGATGTGTTAGAAATTTACAGGGCATTTCTGACAGAATGTCTTGGATTCAGCAGAAGAGTATCTTCCACTGAAACAGTGTGTTGCCTGAAAATTTCTCATCAGTTCTGCACTGATTCCTTTGGGATATGGAGAACAGTTCAATGAATACCAGGATGTTATGGAGCATCTTCTGTGTTGGGAGCTGGACCAGCCTTTGCTGTATTTTCTGAGACCCTCTTCCATGGAGGTTTAGCTAACAGTTCTGTGTGACCAGGGCAGGCTAGGAGCCACAGCTGAGCAGTTGTGGCAGCTCTTCTGATGGATGGTGAAGCACAGAGCTGCTGCTACTCATTTGCCTTTGACTGCACAACCATTTCTTGAGCACTGTGCTGGCTTACAGTCCCCTTCCGCTGTGTAATAAGCTGTATTCTTGCAATGTACCCACTCTATTGCTTGTAAAGACTCTGATGGTTGAGCAAGGAAAGTGTGTTTGAACGTGGCCATGAGAGTTACACAGACGTGTAACACTACCCCATGGGGCCGTGCTCCAGCCGCTAAGGTTGTGTGTCGTCATGCACTGTTTGCACCTGAAACGTTTGCTCCAGCCTCTCACAACCCCCGAAGGACTGGCAGCTCCAGAGCAGCACTTTTTCATTCTTGGCTTTCCTTTCCTCTCTCAATTGTCACACACTGCACGGGGCAGAGATGTGAGCACAGATTCCTGCACCTCGCAGACAGCAGCCATCCATTTGGAAATACAGGTGCCGTGGCTCAACGTGCTCCACTCCTGCAGGTATTGGGTTTACAGGGCAGAACCTAAGACACTTTTGAAGTTCAGTGTTACTGTCGCTTTTCATTTTTGAAAGCAGTGAGATCCAAAACCACTTCAGCAGACCCCTCTCTCAACAGCCAACTTCATGAATCACTTCCAAGTCTGCCGAATGTCAGCAGTGTGAATGGGAGTTATAAGACTTGCGGCTGCTCTTGCAGAGGAGCTTTCCCTCACACAAACTTTGGCCTCCATACAAGATTACGGGTGATTTTTAGGCAGTTGTGATATACGGGATGTCAGAATAAATGCTGTAATGGTTTGCTGTGGGCTTGAAATGCATAAACTCCACAAAGGAGAGGAGTGCAAACGTTACTCCTCTAGCAAGGGTCACAGTTTACCAAGGATGGGGGATTTGTCCTTCCCATGATTAGGAAACCTCCATTAGAAGAAAACAAGGAATGTGCCTTGGTTAGGTTGAGTTGCCTGTAGGCTTGAAATGATGCTGAGCTGCGGCTAAAGGCAGGTACCACTCCTGAGCGACTAGCACTTGATGTGGCTTAGCCGTGCTGTTTCACAGACATGGCTCTGGGCAATTGCCCTGGTTGTTTGTCCCTAAAACTGCCTCGGGAGACTCTCTGCAGTTAGCAATCTGTTTTCATCCCTGGGGAGATTATTTACTGTCATACTTCAGCTCTTACAGCTGAGCCTGTGCCTGGCCTTCATTTCAGATCTGCCCCAGTGCTGGCTGTCACAGCTGCTTCATTGGAGGTGAATTTTCAGCTGTGCCAGAAGAGGCTCGCGAGGAAGTTTGTGTTATACTTAGTCATGCTGCTTGGTTCCAGCAATGTTATTTGTCCCACAAGACCGCAAATGCAAAATCACTTACAAATATATAAAAGCCCCCAAAGCACTGAGCACCAGGCAGAAACACTCTTTTACAAGCCACCGATTGCTCTGAGGGTCTCTCTGGCATTGAAAGCCCACTGTTTGTTGGCCTTCTGTAACCAAACACACAAACTATGCCTCTCAGGTGGCAGGGAGAATTTGTTTCCAAACCTAAGTGCTGTCGCCAAGAGAATGTTAGAGCAGTAGAAAGTAAGTATTTGTTTAAAGAGGGATTACACTCTCCAGCTCAGAAATGTGTAAGGTTTTTCAAACTGATTGCAGCTCTCTTTCTTTCTCTGGAGGGGACAAGTGTGTTGTCCGGCTGTAAACTGAAGTCAAAGGAAATTGGGGTAAAGTTCTTTAATGATATTTGAGAGATATCTTTAGAAAGCCCTCAGATGGGCAGCAAATATGTCACTGTGGATGCTCCCCACTGGGAAGTCCTGCCACACACCAGCTGTTTCTGGAATAGGTGGTGCTTCTAACAACAGAAATTGGTGTATGTGAAGGGTATGAATCTGTGCTCCAAATTTCTGTTGACTAATATTTTATGCCTATTATTTCTCTAGTACAGTTGACTGCACACTGTGGGTGTCTTTGGACTCATGGTGAAGCTGTGCTCCCAGTTCCCAGAACAGCAAAGCAGTGAGGGAGAAGCAGGAAATCATATAGGACTAGGATGAGGAGTTGCTGCCTGATGAAAGCAGAAAATACCTCCTCTGTTTAAATTAGTGGAAGTAGTCTAATGGGAAGAGTTTGGAATGGCTGTTGTAATGTGCAAGAAGAAGTGTAATGGTAGGAAAATGTCCTGTATAACAATACAGACAGAAGGGAGATAATCTCTCCTATGTGATGATGTGAGAGGACAGTCTTGTTCGATGCCACGGGCACCCCTGTGTGTGAAGGAGGTCCCATGAAGTGAAGCTAGCCCTCTGCTAAAGAAGGAGCATTTGAAAGAGAAACCTGTTGGTCAGTCTTGTTTAACCCCCAGAAGTAGCCTGGAGAAGAGAAGTCTGTGTGGAGACCTCATAGCAGCCTTCCAGTATCTGAAGGGAGCCTATAGGGATGCTGGGGAGGGACTCTTCATTAG